>JAHUYU010001771.1:0-12917 GCA_030439765.1 Tripidium arundinaceum | reverse complement strand
AATAGGTCAGGGGTGATAAGTTACACACACTTTAAATGAAAACCCACACCCATCTGGTGCCTGCTCATACATAAGTTTATTACCCAGTCCAGTACTAGGGACTAGGACACCACACTTGAACTATACTCCCTCCATCCCAAATTATAAGGCATTCCAAGAATCTTGGAGAGTCAAAGGATCTCAAGTTTGACCAAATTTATGTGATAAGATAATAATATTTATGACACCAATTAAGTATCATTAGATTCTTCATTAATTATATTTTCATAGTATACCTATTTGATGTTATAAATTTTTGTAATTTTCTCTATAATTTTGGTCAAACTTAAGATGCTTTGACTCTCTGATTCTTGGAATGCCTTATAATTTGGAATGGAGGGAGTACTAATTAAACAAACAGTGCCCTTATTCACGGAAGGACACCACACTTTAACAACTAACTGAGCAACATGCCAGTGGGTTAAGTGAATAAGGGCACTCTTTGTTGCTCCTAATTAGTAGTTGAAGTGTGGTGCCCTTCAGTGAATAAGGGCACTGTTTGTTGCTCAGTTAGTTGTTAAAGTGTGGTGTCCTTCCGTGAATAAGGGCACTGTTTGTTTAATTAGTACTCCCTCCATTCCAAATTATAAGGCATTCCAAGAATCAGAGAGTCAAAGCATCTTAAGTTTGACCAAAATTATAGAGAAAATTACAAAAATTTATAACATCAAATAGGTATACTATGAAAATATAATTAATGAAGAATCTAATGATACTTAATTGGTGTCATAAATATTATTATCTTATCACATAAATTTGGTCAAACTTGAGATCCTTTGACTCTCCAAGATTCTTGGAATGCCTTATAATTTGGGATGGAGGGAGTATAGTTCAAGTGTGGTGTCCTAGTCCCTAGTACTGGACTGGGTAATAAACTTATGTATGAGCAGGCACCAGATGGGTGTGGGTTTTCATTTAAAGTGTGTGTAACTTATCACCCCTGACCTATTAAAGTGCACCTTGCATATTTGTTTCTTTTTTCCATGCATGATTTAAGTGGTTGAATTCTGGTGCTAGAGTACATTGCATCAGTCAGTACGGCTGGTTTGTTATGGAAGCGGAACAATACTGCTTGCTCAACCATCTTTGAATACTTTATTAACTGTTGTTGGGCCTTGGCTGTGGAATGAGATTTGATCTACTACCTGGTGTGGGTTTGAAACCTGTTCGACTGGTATCTATAGCAGCTGGCGCTTCAGGCCATTGATGGTTTTGATGTGTGCTTTTCCTGTACATTACAAACATCATCGGCGGCTATCAATACCAACCGAACAGGGTCTTGGCTTGTCGGCCTCAGGGCTGTCTTTTTATTTTTAACTGATGAGGCCAGTCTCCGTGGAAGTTTCACTTGAGTTTCATTTGCATTAAAATAGCTTGCCACGTAGGTATTTTGATTACATGACAGTGTATTCAAGAAGAGAGAAGTGTATTCAAGAAGAGAGAAGAAAAGAGTTTTATTTCTTGGCATGATTACTAACTCTTTATGAGTCAAGAAATTAAATGTCAAGAAATTTATAGAATGAAACTTTACATTGAGGGTGTGTTTCATTCTAGTTTCATTTTATTTATATAAAACATGGCGGTCTTGGTCTTGGAAACAGCGCAACGAAGAGACTTGGCTGAGTCACACACCGGGGAGTTGTATTCCATTAATTCTGGTGAGCCGGTGATGAACCATATCAACGCACCAGTTTTACGAGGAAGATGAGGTGAGGAGCTAGATCATGGAGAAAATGGTACACCATTTATTTGTTACATGTTTTAGTCGTCCTTGAGATTGAGATTTGGTTCCCCTGTCCCGGTGGAGGTGTCAAGAGGAGCGCTTGGTCATGAATCTGCGATCCTGCTGGTTCTGTTGCTGGCGCGGCAATCTGGTGCTGTCTGGTCTCGCCGTGGGTTATCATATCGTGTTTGTTCTTGGAAATGGTAGCCTGGAGGCCGTGGCGGCCTTTGGTTTGCTCGGGTCTGACCAGTGCTCTTGAGCCTATGACGTGCCATCCTCAATTTGTGGACGGACTAAGGTGATTGAGCGTCTAGATTAGGTATGAAACAATCTCAAACAAAGAATTGCATCGACTGAGGCGACGAGGCTTGGCCTGTCACAGTTCCTTTGTCGCAGAATTCGTTGCAAGAAGCCGGAGGACATTCTGGTGCTGGTGCTGGCGCTGCTTGAGGCCGGACATCAGTTGCATTTGTGTTGTCAAAGTGAAATAGTGCTAGCTCACGAAGACGATTGCCTCCAAAAGACCAGAGCAGTGATCGGTTATCACGGCAATTGTTCTCCCAGTCCCAGCTAGAGCTAGTCCTCGTAGGAGCGGAGCGCAGCGGATGTTCTCCGTTTCAAACTTGAGAGCGACTCAATTACTCCTGAGCGGTTGGCAATTATATTAAAAGACTGGATAGAAAGGGAAATCGCTGTAATGTCTCGTCGGTGCAACATTTCTAGCAGTAGCAGGTAAACGAAGGGGAGGACACTCCTCCAACCAACATTCCTGCCGAACACCTAGTGATAGACACAACGGCTGAACGCGATGCAAAACTAAATATCATCGGACAAAAGTCGACTGGAGGACCAAAAAACTTAAAATTGATAAGCGGAGTAGACTTAAGAAGGTTAGTGCTTTACACCACCAGTAGGTTCTTACCACTCACAAGGGCATAGTAGTACACAGATAGTTCTGAATATAATACTAACTAGCAAGAGCCCTGCAGAAATTGCCACGGGCTAGGCAGAGGCTGTTAGACGAGAGTTGTATTCGGTTCTGTTGTACATGAGTCTAGGTCTGTTGAGTCTAGGTTCATTGGTTTGTTGTAAACATGACTCCTTGTACAAGCCACGGTGGGGGCTATTTCCACTACATATAACACGGAACCGTGAAACCCAAAGGGTATCACGTTAACCCATTTTCACATGGTATCTAGAGCCTCCTTCCTCGCGGAACATTTTCATGGTGTTCGCTTCTTCTTCCTCCATGCCTTCTGCTGCCGTCTTCCCCGTTACTTTTCTTCCCGTGAGCGAGAAGCTCAATCGCACCAACTTCTAGTCCTGGAAAGCCCAGGTCACCTCGGCACTAAAGGCACCCAGCTTGGGAATTTACTCGAGCCGACGGCGCAACCACCTTCGGCATTCATGACGCCGGAGGACAAGGAGGACAAGAAGGCGGATCCCAAGCCAAACCCTTACTATGCATCATGGGTGGCAAAGGATCAGACTATGCTCAACTATCTAGTGTACAACATGTCCAAGGAGATCCTTGGGCAAGTCAACACCTGCGTCACCGCATCGGCTGCTTGGGTAGCCATTGAAGGGATGTTCGCATCTCAGTCTCGTGCGCAGATCATCAGCACCCGCATGGCATTGGCCACCGCCTCCAAAGGTACCTCTTCCATGGCCGAGTATTATGGCAAAATGAAAGGTTTAGCAGATGAAATGGCTGCGGCGGCGCGCAAACTTGAGGATGAGGAGCTTGTCTCCTATATTCTCACCGGTCTTGACCTCGACTTCAACCCCGTCGTCTCGGCGGTGACTGCGCATGTCGAGCCCATCACCGTTGGGGAGCTGTACACCCAGCTGGTGAGCTACAAGCAACGCATGAAGCACCATGGCGGCGGCGGCTACCAATCTTCGGCCAACATGTGGCAAAAGGCGGACGCGGGAACAACAACTCCAACAACCGTGGTGGTGGTCACGGCGGCTTTGGCCATGGCTAGAAAGGCGGCTGCGGTGGTGGGCGCACCCCGGGAGGGGTGTCCTCAGGGATCGTCTGCCAGCTCTATGGAAGAGAAGGTCATACCGTCCTCCGGTGCTTCAAGAGGTTTGACGCCTCTTTCACCGGACCACCGCAGCAGAAGACGGCTTTCTCAGCAACTACGTCATACGTTGTGGACACCAACTAGTGTATGGATACCCACGGACCACGTCACTAGTGAGCTAGCAAGCTCACGGTGCAGGACAGGTATCATGGCGGTGATCGGGTGCACACCGCCAGTGGATCAGGTATGGAGATCAACCACATTGGTCATAGTACTTTGTGTTCCCCTACTAGAGAGATTCATCTTCGAAACATACTTCATGTGCCTAAAGCAAATAAGAGTCTCCTTTCTGTCAATCGCATTGCAGGCGATAATAATGTTTTCCTCGAGTTTCACCCAGATCGTTTTTTATTAAGGAACAGGCAACGAGGAGAACTCTCCTCTAGGGTCGATGTGAGCATGGTCTCTACCTAGTCAAGTCGTCGAATAAACATGCGCTTGGTGTCATCAAGCCGTCCGCGTCCCTATGGCATCACCGGCTCGGTCATGCTTCCACTCTCATAGTCCAGCGTGTCATCAGCCGCCACAAGCTTCCCTTTGTCCAAGATTCGAATAAAGCTAGCATTTGTGATGCCTGTCAACAGGGCAAAAGCCATCAGCTGCCCTACCCTAGGTCTACTAGTGTGTCGGCTAGTCCTTTAGACCTTGTTTTTTCGATGTATGGGGTCCTGCCCCAACTTCAGTTGGACGCAATAACTATTATGTGAGCTTCATAGATGATCATAGCAAATTTACTTGGATTTACCTGTTGCATCATAAGTCTGAAGTGTTTCAGTGCTTTCATAATTTCCAAAGTCTTGTTGAACGACATTTCAATCGAAAAATTCATGCAATGCAAACTGATTGGGGAGGCGAGTATCAAGCCTTGAACTCATTTTTCCAACGCATGGGGATATCACACCACGTTTCCTGCCCTCATGCTCATCAGCAGAATGGATCTGCTGAACATAAGCATTGACATATTGTCAAAGTCGGTCTACTCTTCTAGTTCATGCGTCCATGCCTCTCAAATTTTGGGACGAGGCTTTCCTCACGGCTGTGTTTTTTATCAACCGATTGCCTTCTAGAGTTATAAACTATGACACACCCTTTGATTGTCTTCATGGTCAATCACCTAACTACTCCTTTCTCCGCACGTTTGGATGCGCGTGTTGGCCTAATCTCCGCCCATACAACTCCAGAAAGCTTGAATTTAGATCTAAACAATGTGTTTTCCTCGGTTATAGCAATCAACACAAAGGGTTCAAGTGCCTTGATCTTGCTGCTGGTCGTATCTATGTTTCTAGAGATGTTGTTTTTGATGAGCAAGTATTTCCTTTCTCATCTCTTCATCCGAGTGCAGGTGCACAATTGCGTGCCGAGTTAAATCTTTTGCCTAATATCCTTCTAAACCCTTCATCAACAGTAGCGGGCTCTTCTGTATTTGCAAGCATAAACCAGCGCATTGTACCATCAGTGTAAACTTTAGGTTTGCTTATACCTTGTTGGGATCGTGTAGTAGGACGCTGGGTTGGTGCACCAGTAGAGGATGCAGTAGCAGCAACAGATGAAGCAGGAACGGACACCAGGGACCGGCGCCACAGCGGATCCATCCCCAGCCACAGTGGATCCAAGAGGCAGCTATTGTCCCCCGTACCCAGATCTTGCTGCACAGCCACAAGCGAAGGAGTTGACACAGGTTGTTTGTGTGGCATCGTAGAAGATCTAGCCGAGGATGACGGGGCCGCGCCCGACACCGCGATCCGCTGAAGCGCTGGCGATCTCGAGGAGGATTCGGCGGCGGCAGGCGCAGTCGCGTCAGGCGGATCAGCTTCAGATCCCGTGTTGTCGCCAACGGGGGCACACATGAAATATGGCCCGTTGGAGCTTGACTTTGCACCGTTTTCAACAGGATTTTCACCTGCGTGCAACATATCTCCAGCAGAATCTTGTGATGCATTAGTAGGCAAAGGAGAAACCGAACATTGGTCACGTAAATGTGCATCCCCAAAATTTGATGAAGGGTTTAGAAGGATATTAGGCAAAAGATTTAACTCGGCACGCAATTGTGCACCTGCACTCGGATGAAGAGATGAGAAAGGAAATACTTGCTCATCAAAAACAACATCTCTAGAAACATAGATACGACCAGCAGCAAGATCAAGGCACTTGAACCCTTTGTGTTGATTGCTATAACCGAGGAAAACACATTGTTTAGATCTAAATTCAAGCTTTCTGGAGTTGTATGGGCGGAGATTAGGCCAACACGCGCATCCAAACGTGCGGAGAAAGGAGTAGTTAGGTGATTGACCATGAAGACAATCAAAGGGTGTGTCATAGTTTATAACTCTAGAAGGCAATCGGTTGATAAAAAAACACAGCCGTGAGGAAAGCCTCGTCCCAAAATTTGAGAGGCATGGACGCATGAACTAGAAGAGTAAGACCGACTTTGACAATATGTCAATGCTTATGTTCAGCAGATCCATTCTGCTGATGAGCATGAGGGCAGGAAACGTGGTGTGATATCCCCATGCGTTGGAAAAATGAGTTCAAGGCTTGATACTCGCCTCCCCAATCAGTTTGCATTGCATGAATTTTTCGATTGAAATGTCGTTCAACAAGACTTTGGAAATTATGAAAGCACTGAAACACTTCAGACTTATGATGCAACAGGTAAATCCAAGTAAATTTGCTATGATCATCTATGAAGCTCACATAATAGTTATTGCGTCCAACTGAAGTTGGGGCAGGACCCCATACATCGAAAAAACAAGGTCTAAAGGACTAGCCGACACACTAGTAGACCTAGGGTAGGGCAGCTGATGGCTTTTGCCCTGTTGACAGGCATCACAAATGCTAGCTTTATTCGAATCTTGGACAAAGGGAAGCTTGTGGCGGCTGATGACACGCTGGACTATGAGAGTGGAAGCATGACCGAGCCGGTGATGCCATAGGGACGCGGACGGCTTGATGACACCAAGCGCATGTTTATTCGACGACTTGACTAGGTAGAGACCATGCTCACATCGACCCTAGAGGAGAGTTCTCCTCGTTGCCTGTTCCTTAATAAAAAACGATCTGGGTGAAACTCGAGGAAAACATTATTATCGCCTGCAATGCGATTGACAGAAAGGAGACTCTTATTTGCTTTAGGCACATGAAGTATGTTTCGAAGATGAATCTCTCTAGTAGGGGAACACAAAGTACTATGACCAATGTGGTTGATCTCCATACCTGATCCACTGGCGGTGTGCACCCGATCACCGCCATGATACCTGTCCTGCACCGTGAGCTTGCTAGCTCACTAGTGACGTGGTCCGTGGGTATCCATACACTAGTTGGTGTCCACAACGTATGACGTAGTTGCTGAGAAAGCCGTCTTCTGCTGCGGTGGTCCGGTGAAAGAGGCGTCAAACCTCTTGAAGCACCGGAGGACGGTATGACCTTCTCTTCCATAGAGCTGGCAGACGATCCCTGAGGACACCCCTCCCGGGGTGCGCCCACCACCGCAGCCGCCTTTCTAGCCATGGCCAAAGCCGCCGTGACCACCACCACGGTTGTTGGAGTTGTTGTTCCCGCGTCCGCCTTTTGCCACCATGTTGGCCGAAGATTGGTAGCCGCCGCCGCCATGGTGCTTCATGCGTTGCTTGTAGCTCACCAGCTGGGTGTACAGCTCCCCAACGGTGATGGGCTCGACATGCGCAGTCACCGCCGAGACGACGGGGTTGAAGTCGAGGTCAAGACCGGTGAGAATATAGGAGACAAGCTCCTCATCCTCAAGTTTGCGCGCCGCCGCAGCCATTTCATCTGCTAAACCTTTCATTTTGCCATAATACTCGGCCATGGAAGAGGTACCTTTGGAGGCGGTGGCCAATGCCATGCGGGTGCTGATGATCTGCGCACGAGACTGAGATGCGAACATCCCTTCAATGGCTACCCAAGCAGCCGATGCGGTGACGCAGGTGTTGACTTGCCCAAGGATCTCCTTGGACATGTTGTACACTAGATAGTTGAGCATAGTCTGATCCTTTGCCACCCATGATGCATAGTAAGGGTTTGGCTTGGGATCCGCCTTCTTGTCCTCCTTGTCCTCCGGCGTCATGAATGCCGAAGGTGGTTGCGCCGTCGGCTCGAGTAAATTCCCAAGCTGGGTGCCTTTTAGTGCCGAGGTGACCTGGGCTTTCCAGGACTAGAAGTTGGTGCGATTGAGCTTCTCGCTCACGGGAAGAAAAGTAACGGGGAAGACGGCAGCAGAAGGCATGGAGGAAGAAGAAGCGAACACCATGAAAATGTTCCGCGAGGAAGGAGGCTCTAGATACCATGTGAAAATGGGTTAACGTGATACCCTTTGGGTTTCACGGTTCCGTGTTATATGTAGTGGAAATAGCCCCCACCGTGGCTTGTACAAGGAGTCATGTTTACAACAAACCAATGAACCTAGACTCAACAGACCTAGACTCATGTACAACAGAACCGAATACAACTCTCGTCTAACAGCCTCTGCCTAGCCCGTGGCAATTTCTGCAGGGCTCTTGCTAGTTAGTATTATATTCAGAACTATCTGTGTACTACTATGCCCTTGTGAGTGGTAAGAACCTACTGGTGGTGTAAAGCACTAACCTTCTTAAGTCTACTCCGCTTATCAATTTTAAGTTTTTTGGTCCTCCAGTCGACTTTTGTCCGATGATATTTAGTTTTGCATCGCGTTCAGCCGTTGTGTCTATCACTAGGTGTTCGGCAGGAATGTTGGTTGGAGGAGTGTCCTCCCCTTCGTTTACCTGCTACTGCTAGAAATGTTGCACCGACGAGACAACAGCGATTTCCCTTTCTATCCAGTCTTTTAATATAATTGCCAACCGCTCAGGAGTAATTGAGTCGCTCTCAAGTTTGAAACGGAGAACATCCGCTGCGCTCCGCTCCTACGAGGACTAGCTCTAGCTGGGACTGGGAGAACAATTGCCGTGATAACCGATCACTGCTCTGGTCTTTTGGAGGCAATCGTCTTCGTGAGCTAGCACTATTTCACTTTGACAACACAAATGCAACTGATGTCCGGCCTCAAGCAGCGCCAGCACCAGCACCAGAATGTCCTCCGGCTTCTTGCAACGAATTCTGCGACAAAGGAACTGTGACAGGCCAAGCCTCGTCGCCTCAGTCGATGCAATTCTTTGTTTGAGATTGTTTCATACCTAATCTAGACGCTCAATCACCTTAGTCCGTCCACAAATTGAGGATGGCACGTCATAGGCTCAAGAGCACTGGTCAGACCCGAGCAAACCAAAGGCCGCCACGGCCTCCAGGCTACCATTTCCAAGAACAAACACGATATGATAACCCACGGCGAGACCAGACAGCACCAGATTGCCGCGCCAGCAACAGAACCAGCAGGATCGCAGATTCATGACCAAGCGCTCCTCTTGACACCTCCACCGGGACAGGGGAACCAAATCTCAATCTCAAGGACGACTAAAACATGTAACAAATAAATGGTGTACCATTTTCTCCATGATCTAGCTCCTCACCTCATCTTCCTCGTAAAACTGGTGCGTTGATATGGTTCATCACCGGCTCACCAGAATTAATGGAATACAACTCCCCGGTGTGTGACTCAGCCAAGTCTCTTCGTTGCGCTGTTTCCAAGACCAAGACCGCCATGTTTTATATAAATAAAATGAAACTAGAATGAAACACACCCTCAATGTAAAGTTTCATTCTATAAATTTCTTGACATTTAATTTCTTGACTCATAAAGAGTTAGTAATCATGCCAAGAAATAAAACTCTTTTCTTCTCTCTTCTTGAATACACTTCTCTCTTCTTGAATACACTGTCATGTAATCAAAATACCTACGTGGCAAGCTATTTTAATGCAAATGAAACTCAAGTGAAACTTCCACGGAGACTGGCCTCATCAGTTAAAAATAAAAAGACAGCCCTGAGGCCGACAAGCCAAGACCCTGTTCGGTTGGTATTGATAGCCGCCGATGATGTTTGTAATGTACAGGAAAAGCACACATCAAAACCATCAATGGCCTGAAGCGCCAGCTGCTATAGATACCAGTCGAACAGGTTTCAAACCCACACCAGGTAGTAGATCAAATCTCATTCCACAGCCAAGGCCCAACAACAGTTAATAAAGTATTCAAAGATGGTTGAGCAAGCAGTATTGTTCCGCTTCCATAACAAACCAGCCGTACTGACTGATGCAATGTACTCTAGCACCAGAATTCAACCACTTAAATCATGCATGGAAAAAAGAAACAAATATGCAAGGTGCACTTTAATAGGTCAGGGGTGATAAGTTACACACACTTTAAATGAAAACCCACACCCATCTGGTGCCTGCTCATACATAAGTTTATTACCCAGTCCAGTACTAGGGACTAGGACACCACACTTGAACTATACTCCCTCCATCCCAATTATAAGGCATTCCAAGAATCTTGGAGAGTCAAAGGATCTCAAGTTTGACCAAATTTATGTGATAAGATAATAATATTTATGACACCAATTAAGTATCATTAGATTCTTCATTAATTATATTTTCATAGTATACCTATTTGATGTTATAAATTTTTGTAATTTTCTCTATAATTTTGGTCAAACTTAAGATGCTTTGACTCTCTGATTCTTGGAATGCCTTATAATTTGGAATGGAGGGAGTACTAATTAAACAAACAGTGCCCTTATTCACGGAAGGACACCACACTTTAACAACTAACTGAGCAACAAACAGTGCCCTTATTCACTGAAGGGCACCACACTTCAACTACTAATTAGGAGCAACAAAGAGTGCCCTTATTCACTTAACCCACTGGCATGTTGGCTTATCCTATCCTATACTTTTATAAAGCTAAACCCCACTAGAACATGTAAGCTATCCACATCAACAATCCACTAGAAATTGCAATTATAGCCAACTAGCACATATGTAATTATGATAGTTACCTCTTCATCCACTAACATGCATTTAGCTATCCGCATCGATGTGTCAAACCATTCACCAAAATTAATTTAATATAGTTTCATTCACATAACTATAAATATAAATAATCTAATTTCTTTTTAAATTATCTCGAATCCCCGCAGCAACGCTCGGGGTATTCTCCTAGTTTCTTAGATGATGATGCTAGTAGTGTGGTGCTAAGATCGCTGTCGGCGCTTGCTAATGTGTGTTGAATATATGCGTGCTTCATCCTGCGATAGTTCCAGAAATTGAAGATTGCAAAAGACGACAGGACAAGAGCTGGCCACCAGGTGTAATATTGCCTGTATAAAGACAGCGCCAAGAACATGACACCCACAGAATACAGCAAGGGGAGCACATCCTACAAAGGGAGAGACAAGCAAAAGATTAGTAGGCAGACAGGATAAATAATGTGTTAGTTCCTCATCAGAAAAGATAAATTGTGTGTATAGAAATTATCAACAATGAAAACCATGACATGCAGAAGCCAAAGGTCACAACATATTATATTGATAGGTTCAAACAAGATGAAGCCCATAGTCAAAGGATGCTATTGCTACCGGCCCCACCCCTCCACCTCCACCCCAAAAAAAACTACTACAGGAAGTAATTTAGGCAACGCATACTAATAGCATACTAGTGTATATAATTAGCAGAAACAAAAAAAAGTCAAATAGAAATCAAACTGTTGTTTTTAGCTATGCTGGGTTCGGCTATAGCTCAGATAATCCATTCCGTTAGTTCTAGGATCTGTCAACTAACTGGTGGATCTAAAGAGGAGGAAGGAACACAAACACATAGATCTTAGGGCAGAGAAAAGCAAAATCCTCACCAGTAAGCGCTTCACACACATGACCTTGAGATGTTTAAATTGATGAACAACCTTCTCGTCCTTCAGCCCGGTGATGCCTTTCTCCAGATCTACAGAAGGATCCGACATCTTTGTTCTTGCTTCTCGGCCCCCGGCTCGGCGCGCGACAACGACTCCTCTTCTTCTTCTCCTTCAGTAGGATCTGACGGAGGTTGACGAGAAGGGGGCGGATCGGATTGGCGGCGGTCTCCTCCAGTCAGAGCCGGCGGGGTTCACGGGAAGGGGTGGAGGCCGGAGGTTCTCGTTTTTATGAGGTGGGGATAGGTTCATGGGAACCTGCGTCGCTTCTCTAGTCGGTCTCGGTCACGGGCCTTGCATGTCATCTACTAGGACCAGGATCCACTCAAAAAAAAAATCTACTAGGACCAGGACTACTGGGCCGACTACAATTCTAGAAGTAGGACCAGCTAGTCTCTTCTCTCCCCAGTCATCGGTCGCTCTTCTCTCTCCTCGAATAAACACGCCACCAGGTGGGTCCTCTTCTCGTCCGACTGGGAGGCGGCGGCCCTCGGCTATACGAGTTAGGGGCGAAAAAACTAAGAGAAATTCCTTCAGTGTCACTGAAAATTATAACAATCTCTTAATTGCCATACCAAAATGTACCTTCCCTTCATTGCAATTCAATTATATTTTTTCCTTCCCTTTGTGGATGAACCTTCATCGATGTTGTTGAAGTAGATGTAGTAGGTGAAGTAGTCACAGACAATCGTTGTGACACCTTTGAGTCCT
This sequence comes from Tripidium arundinaceum, assembly GCA_030439765.1. Taxonomy (NCBI): domain Eukaryota; kingdom Viridiplantae; phylum Streptophyta; class Magnoliopsida; order Poales; family Poaceae; genus Tripidium; species Tripidium arundinaceum. The sequence continues at coordinate 520 of JAHUYU010001771.1, read as the reverse complement.
CTCCTAGGGGCACTAGTCATTGCTTCTAAAATGTGTCCCTCCCTATCCCCTCTTGGCTTCACACACATGACCTTGAGATGTTTAAATTGATGAACAACCTTCTCGTCCTTCAGCCCGGTGATGCCTTTCTCCAGATCTACAGAAGGATCCGACATCTTTGTTCTTGCTTCTCGGCCCCCGGCTCGGCGCGCGACAACGACTCCTCTTCTTCTTCTCCTTCAGTAGGATCTGACGGAGGTTGACGAGAAGGGGGCGGATCGGATTGGCGGCGGTCTCCTCCAGTCAGAGCCGGCGGGGTTCACGGGAAGGGGTGGAGGCCGGAGGTTCTCGTTTTTATGAGGTGGGGATAGGTTCATGGGAACCTGCGTCGCTTCTCTAGTCGGTCTCGGTCACGGGCCTTGCATGTCATCTACTAGGACCAGGATCCACTCAAAAAAAAATCTACTAGGACCAGGACTACTGGGCCGACTACAATTCTAGAAGTAGGACCAGCTAGTCTCTTCTCTCCCCAGTCATCTAC
>JAHUYU010003423.1:0-13111 GCA_030439765.1 Tripidium arundinaceum | reverse complement strand
GCGGCCAAGCTAGGACTGGTAAACGCTCCGGGTTCACCAGCTCCGGCACCAGTCGGAAATGATCTTTATTAGTACTAGCAGAATGCAGGTACTTCTTGTTCAGATCGATCACACACATGGAATTAAAACGTGATTGGCTAAGCACTTGGTTGTAAATTACTAAATTAATTGTTGTATATACTCGCCTCTTAATTTGCAGGATTGTCCATTGCCATGGGATCCGGCGTCTAGATTACTACCGGTTACTGCAATATAGAGATCTCGATCTTCTTGTCCTTTTTATGATAAAGGAATAGTTTTTATATTCCGGCCTTTGCATGAGTTCAAAGACAATATATAAATTTACTTCATACAACTTGTTGGAAATGGAATTAAAATAGGAGAGTCGTTCTGTGGTGGATCAGTTTGTCAGTATAATGCTGTCATCGTTAGGATTAAACCTCAATATGGCTAATCATGCATATTTTCAAGATAATTACTTATAAAAGCAGGTTTATTTATTAATCATATCAGTGAGATATAATTATTCCAAAAGGAACATTTGAGGACTCTTAACTGCTCCTAACCATCTGAGACAGAGCAAGTTGAGAAACATAAAGGGAAATGCACTACTAGATTTTGATCCTTCAGCCACGCTCCGCACTATGACGACACAAATTTGGTTGCAATACACTAGTGTTATTGCCATATTTTTCACTTTTGGTGGCAATAGTGGACAATATAGCCACGATTATATTTGCGTTGTGATTTCCATGAAAATCGTGGCAATAAATAGATGATATTGCCACCATGTATTGTTTGGTCGCAAGTAGTTGTGAGGGGTATCCACGATTTTGGCTGGGACCAGCCGGGGTTGCAGGTGCAGTTGTAGGAGGAGGTGACCACGGGGTTGGGGCCCGGCACCTCGCTGCAGCTGCCCTTGCCGCACCTGGCCGTGTCGCAGATCGAGCCTCCGATCGATAGTCCGATCAACCAAGGAAGTAGAAATCAATCGCAGGATCTACATGACGGTGATGCATGCATGGAACCGAATTATATTGAAGCTCCTACCAGCACCAGCCGCAGCAGCGGTGGCAGCGATTATTGCTACGGCGAGGAGCGCTAGGAGAGTAGCGGGCGGCGCTGCGGGCACGCTAGCTCTAGCCATGGCCGCGCGCCTTTAAGATCCCTGACGTCGCACAGATATGTACGGGTACAGCAGGGCGTGTGCTCGACGGCGTACGTGTAGGAGTGGAGAGGTGCGACGCCGACCGATAAAAAGGAACGGAGGGAGTAGGTCAGTTTGCCGACCGGTTGGCCCACCCGTTCGGAGTGTGCAAGGCAACTACTTCCTCTATTTTTATATTTTTAAGGGCATGTTTGGTTCTCTTCTTCGGCGAGCCTGGCTCCCTCTTCTCTAGCGAGCCTGGCTCGCACTAGGGAGCCAGGCCGGCCAAAGCCAGATTGAACACATGCAAGCTTGCCATGTTTGATTGTTTGTATGAATCTGGCCAAACTCGAGAAAGATAGTGTTTGGTTGCCTGCACGAGGATATATGCATGAGACAAAATCTAAAAAATAAGTGTCATTATAATGTTTATTTCGTGTAATATATTATAATAGCTCTTAGTTATCCTCGTTAAACCCTAATCATCTTTTAAAAATACTAATATTACTTAATATAAGTTAATCACTTGTTTAATACCATCATTAGTGAAACATCAACCGCATCTGGTGAGCCAGGCCTGCCAGGAACGACCTCTCCCCACGTTTCTCTAGAGCCTGACTGCAACAGGAATTTTGCTCGACACGAGCCTGGCTCGATGCCTCAATCAAGAAACCAAACACGTGCTACCTGCATCTCAGGAGCCTGGTCCAGCTGGACACAGGCAACCAAACAAGCTATAAATTATAACATGTTTTGATTTTTTTTAATACGTTGTCTTTGTTATGTATAAGTAGTACATGGTAAAAATTATGTATGTAGAGAGCTGAGTCGATCATGCATGTCCGTACCTCCTTGTTCCTGTCAATGCTTCTTTATCGATTTCTCCGCTTTGGAAAATGCCCGCTCAAAAGAATATTTGGACCACCAGCACGTATTCTTCAATTAAAACAAATAGATAAAGTTTACCACGGCCAAGTTAGACAGCAACGACGAAGCATTCCGGCAAGCTCATCCTCATGGATGTCTTTGTTTGGTCGACACTTGGCCAACCGAAGCCAAATTCTGTATCTACTTCCAAGTCCCCAACTATGTTCTTCCTTGTTCCTGTCAATGCTTCTTTATCGATTTCTCCGCTTTGGAAAATGCCCGCCTCAAAAGAATATTGGACCACCAGCACGTATTCTTCAATTAAAACAAATAGATAAAGTTTACCACGGCCAAGTTAGACAGCAACGACGAAGCATTCCGGCAAGCTCATCCTCATGGATGTCTTTGTTTGGTCGACACTTGGCCAACCGACGCCATACAATGTATGTGGGAACTCCGATCGGACAAGTCCAAGCTGATCGCGCACAATATCAAAACTGCAACGGTAACTAAATTGTTTAGAAGAATAGACCACATATATATCATCTTCCGTGCTCCGGTGGATCGGAAGAAGTGACTTTGCCCCGTGCAGAGAAATTAATGTTACCTCATGCAAGGCCAGCCAATGCTGAATCCTTGGAGATAATTGTAGGCCTGAGGGTCAAATTGGAGCTCCTCCGCGTCTTCCAGCGCATCTACGCCCGGTTGCCATACCTACAAGGAATATATATAATTGAGCACTTGTTATGCATAACTTGCAGAAAGAAACAATACATATGTATCAGTTTGTAACTGAACAACGAGTTTGTAACTTGACTGTAGCATGTAGAGAGAACACAAAATATATATAATAGGATGAGTTATTTCTCCATCACCTTAGCCCGAGCAGAGGCAGGCCAGGGACTAGATGACGACGAACCTTCATCAAGGATCTTCAGCCCAGAAGTATAGGAGAAAAGAAAACGTAGACTCATCAGAAACTAGTGAAGAACCGAAAGAACAGGTATATCAATGCAAGCAGAAATAGATAGAGCCGGTGCCTTGTTCTTGGACTTGGCCTTCTTCTTCGCCTTGATGCGCCCCATCAGTGGACGAAAAGCAAAGGGTCGGATCCACCAATTTCTGCTGCTCTGACTGGACTGTGAGGGGAGAACTTAACGCCGGCGGGTGCCCTAGCTACGAGGAGTTTGGCATATGCAACGCAGATTATTAGGGCAGCGTCGGCGACTCACCTGCGGCTGCCGGCGATCGGATCTTTAACTAGTCCATAGGGGCTTCGGAATCGGGCCTTGAAAACATTAAAACCTACCGCGAATCCAAGCTCCGTCCGCGTTCCACGGCCCGCTCGGGGCTGCGCGTGCTGAGGCGTGTCTTATCGTTTTTGCACCAAGGCACTCTATGCTTTAGTAAACCAATCCGCAATCCAACCCAATCGGGCAGCTACAGTGCGCGCGTTCAAACATTTTACGCATAGATCCTTTATCTAAAGTTTATTGTAAGATATTGTGGCAAACATGATGGCCGAAATTTAAGATATTGTGGTAACACCAACATTTAAAAGGTGCAAATTTATCTATAGTGGTGAAAATATCTTAAATTCTCTATTTTGCACATCTGGCCATTCTACACTCGTTGATGGTTTTGTTCTCACGCACCATGTTTGTTCTCCTGTCTCAGCCTGTTCTGCTTGTCCAGTCTCAGCTTGTTTCGGCTTGTTTTAGCTTATTTTCTCTCACAGAATACTATTGAATCAGCCGAAATTAGCCAGCTTGTGTACAAGACGAACAGTGCTAAAACACTGCTCCCACTTGGAAGAATTCGTAAATTAAAACTTCATTTGTCATTTAGGATAACACCATTTCATGTAAAATTCATAAATTAAAACTTGACACTGTATACAATTGAGTTCTAGAGACACATAACTTTACAAAATTCTGATCAGTGCCTTCCCATGTGACATGTTACATACGAACCTACTAATTTTCTCTATAATTTTCACATTTAAGAAATAGATCTATGATGCACCACCTCACCTAGAATGAAATGATTTCTCAAACCAAACACCTTAAAAATATTGGTTCGAGTTATGCATTTTATAATTTTGTACAATCACAAGATTAAAATAAAATACATGGCTGCTCCCGTATGTATATCCGTGTGTGATCTCCTACCTATGTATATATTTTCAAGTCATTTTAGTATTCAAGAACAGCTAGCTATAAGTAAACTGTGACTCGGATGGGATGGCAACAAGGAAGAACATAGTTGGGGACTTGGAAGTAGATACAGAATTTGGCTTCGGTTGGCCAAGTGTCGACCAAACAAAGACATCCATGAGGATGAGCTTGCCGGAATGCTTCGTCGTTGCTGTCTAACTTGGCCGTGGTAAACTTTATCTATTTGTTTTAATTGAAGAATACGTGCTGGTGGTCCAAATATTCTTTTGAGCGGGCATTTTCCAAAGCGGAGAAATCGATAAAGAAGCATTGACAGGAACAAGGAGGTACGGACATGCATGATCGACTCAGCTCTCTACATACATAATTTTTACCATGTACTACTTATACATAACAAAGACAACGTATTAAAAAAAATCAAAACATGTTATAATTTATAGCTTGTTTGGTTGCCTGTGTCCAGCTGGACCAGGCTCCTGAGATGCAGGTAGCACGTGTTTGGTTTCTTGATTGAGGCATCGAGCCAGGCTCGTGTCGAGCAAAATTCCTGTTGCAGTCAGGCTCTAGAGAAACGTGGGGAGAGGTCGTTCCTGGCAGGCCTGGCTCACCAGATGCGGTTGATGTTTCACTAATGATGGTATTAAACAAGTGATTAACTTATATTAAGTAATATTAGTATTTTTAAAAGATGATTAGGGTTTAACGAGGATAACTAAGAGCTATTATAATATATTACACGAAATAAACATTATAATGACACTTATTTTTTAGATTTTGTCTCATGCATATATCCTCGTGCAGGCAACCAAACACTATCTTTCTCGAGTTTGGCCAGATTCATACAAACAATCAAACATGGCAAGCTTGCATGTGTTCAATCTGGCTTTGGCCGGCCTGGCTCCCTAGTGCGAGCCAGGCTCGCTAGAGAAGAGGGAGCCAGGCTCGCCGAAGAAGAGAACCAAACATGCCCTTAAAAATATAAAAATAGAGGAAGTAGTTGCCTTGCACACTCCGAACGGGTGGGCCAACCGGTCGGCAAACTGACCTACTCCCTCCGTTCCTTTTTATCGGTCGGCGTCGCACCTCTCCACTCCTACACGTACGCCGTCGAGCACACGCCCTGCTGTACCCGTACATATCTGTGCGACGTCAGGGATCTTAAAGGCGCGCGGCCATGGCTAGAGCTAGCGTGCCCGCAGCGCCGCCCGCTACTCTCCTAGCGCTCCTCGCCGTAGCAATAATCGCTGCCACCGCTGCTGCGGCTGGTGCTGGTAGGAGCTTCAATATAATTCGGTTCCATGCATGCATCACCGTCATGTAGATCCTGCGATTGATTTCTACTTCCTTGGTTGATCGGACTATCGATCGGAGGCTCGATCTGCGACACGGCCAGGTGCGGCAAGGGCAGCTGCAGCGAGGTGCCGGGCCCCAACCCCGTGGTCACCTCCTCCTACAACTGCACCTGCAACCCCGGCTGGTCCCAGCCAAAATCGTGGATACCCCTCACAATACTTCCCTTCGCGCCCTGCATCATCCCCAACTGTAAGTAATAATTATTATTATTACTTCAACCTCCTTTAATTTGCCACATTGAACGACACAGCTAAGATCCTACAGCAGGCTCCAAATTCACCTGTCCACAAGTATTTTACCGGCAGCGGCAGTGTTGCACTAAACTCTCCCTTAAAAGAGTAAAATATATTTTCCATCCTCCAACTTATATGCTAGTCTGATTTTCAACCTTTAACTACCAAAATCGGATAATTGACGCCCTCCAATTATATATATTGTCAAAAATCGAAGAAATTTGGTCCTCTCGTGCATTTCAAAGTTGGTTTTATTTTATAAAATATAATAAAAATCTACTTTATCATCTAAAAAATCATGTATTTTAAATTATATAAAAATAAAACGAGTACAGGTTCTTTTCTAAAAATGCTATCTACTTATTTATGATCTATATATAGTTATTTTAAATTGATTTAATCTATTACCATTACTTTATTGTTCGTAGTCATGCTCATTATTTACTTAAAGCAAACATGATTCAAATAACTCTAAATAGACCACCAACAAAGAGACAACTTCTTTAGAAGAAAACTGGTACCGGTTCCATATTTTTCTGGTTTGAAATAAATTAACCATGAGTTTTTAGAGATCAAATAATCAGTTTTTTTATTATTTTCATAAACAAAAAACCACTTTTGAAATTAGCCAGAGGACCAAATTTTCTGGGTTTCGACAAATGGAGGGCATCCGCTACATGGTTTTGTAGCTGAGGATTGAAAACCGAACTACCGTGCAAATTGGAGGTTGAAAAATATACTTTCGCCCCCCTTAAAATGACCTAGGAGTTTATTTTTTTATTTTTTATTTTGTCTTCAACCCATCTCTGGTTCCTGCTACTTTTTCTGCTACAATGCAGACTGATTCTGGAAGAAGAGGCCTCAAGCTGATGAAGCTGTATATTTCTCATTTCTCATTGTAGGCTCCTTCAGTAGTGCCTGTTTCAACCTTACCGTGCCGATACCGGGCGTTCCTCTAGACCGTAAGTCACAAACCATTTACGTACTGCCACGCAAGAGAAACGGATGACAGTTTGATCTATCCGCAGTCCTCTGGCTTGTCCATCCGTTTATGAGCCAGTCTTGTTTCGTCTCCATGTCCATGCATGCAGCCTGCTTCGCCGTCAACTGCGGCCAAGGAGGTGACTGCGAGAAGGGGGCCGGCTTCAGTTACCAGTGCCGCTGCCAGCCGGGCTTCAAAAACTTGCTCAACGACACCTCCATGCCTTGCATCGGCGGCAGCTGTAAGATAGTAGTACATCGTTTCTTAAACAATGATGATGTTTGTTTGGGTTTTCTATGTTCGTGGGCGTTTGCCTGAATCTTGATTTGTTTCGCTCATTGTCATTGTACATTCAGGCACGTTTGGGGCAGACTGCGCCAAGCTAGGACTGGTAAACGCAAACAAACATCATCATTGTTTAAGAAACGATGTACTACTATCTTACAGCTGCCGCCGATGCAAGGCATGGAGGTGTCGTTGAGCAAGTTTTTGAAGCCCGGCTGGCAGCGGCACTGGTAACTGAAGCCGGCCCCCTTCTCGCAGTCACCTCCTTGGCCGCAGTTGACGGCGAAGCAGGCTGCATGCATGGACATGGAGACGAAACAAGACTGGCTCATAAACGGATGGACAAGCCAGAGGACTGCGGATAGATCAAACTGTCATCCGTTTCTCTTGCGTGGCAGTACGTAAATGGTTTGTGACTTACGGTCTAGAGGAACGCCCGGTATCGGCACGGTAAGGTTGAAACAGGCACTACTGAAGGAGCCTACAATGAGAAATGAGAAATATACAGCTTCATCAGCTTGAGGCCTCTTCTTCCAGAATCAGTCTGCATTGTAGCAGAAAAAGTAGCAGGAACCAGAGATGGGTTGAAGACAAAATAAAAAATAAAAAAATAAACTCCTAGGTCATTTTAAGGGGGGCGAAAGTATATTTTTCAACCTCCAATTTGCACGGTAGTTCGGTTTTCAATCCTCAGCTACAAAACCATGTAGCGGATGCCCTCCATTTGTCGAAACCCAGAAAATTTGGTCCTCTGGCTAATTTCAAAAGTGGTTTTTTGTTTATGAAAATAATAAAAAAACTGATTATTTGATCTCTAAAAACTCATGGTTAATTTATTTCAAACCAGAAAAATATGGAACCGGTACCAGTTTTCTTCTAAAGAAGTTGTCTCTTTGTTGGTGGTCTATTTAGAGTTATTTGAATCATGTTTGCTTTAAGTAAATAATGAGCATGACTACGAACAATAAAGTAATGGTAATAGATTAAATCAATTTAAAATAACTATATATAGATCATAAATAAGTAGATAGCATTTTTAGAAAAGAACCTGTACTCGTTTTATTTTTATATAATTTAAAATACATGATTTTTTAGATGATAAAGTAGATTTTTATTATATTTTATAAAATAAAACCAACTTTGAAATGCACGAGAGGACCAAATTTCTTCGATTTTTGACAATATATATAATTGGAGGGCGTCAATTATCCGATTTTGGTAGTTAAAGGTTGAAAATCAGACTAGCATATAAGTTGGAGGATGGAAAATATATTTTACTCTTTTAAGGGAGAGTTTAGTGCAACACTGCCGCTGCCGGTAAAATACTTGTGGACAGGTGAATTTGGAGCCTGCTGTAGGATCTTAGCTGTGTCGTTCAATGTGGCAAATTAAAGGAGGTTGAAGTAATAATAATAATTATTACTTACAGTTGGGGATGATGCAGGGCGCGAAGGGAAGTATTGTGAGGGGTATCCACGATTTTGGCTGGGACCAGCCGGGGTTGCAGGTGCAGTTGTAGGAGGAGGTGACCACGGGGTTGGGGCCCGGCACCTCGCTGCAGCTGCCCTTGCCGCACCTGGCCGTGTCGCAGATCGAGCCTCCGATCGATAGTCCGATCAACCAAGGAAGTAGAAATCAATCGCAGGATCTACATGACGGTGATGCATGCATGGAACCGAATTATATTGAAGCTCCTACCAGCACCAGCCGCAGCAGCGGTGGCAGCGATTATTGCTACGGCGAGGAGCGCTAGGAGAGTAGCGGGCGGCGCTGCGGGCACGCTAGCTCTAGCCATGGCCGCGCGCCTTTAAGATCCCTGACGTCGCACAGATATGTACGGGTACAGCAGGGCGTGTGCTCGACGGCGTACGTGTAGGAGTGGAGAGGTGCGACGCCGACCGATAAAAAGGAACGGAGGGAGTAGGTCAGTTTGCCGACCGGTTGGCCCACCCGTTCGGAGTGTGCAAGGCAACTACTTCCTCTATTTTTATATTTTTAAGGGCATGTTTGGTTCTCTTCTTCGGCGAGCCTGGCTCCCTCTTCTCTAGCGAGCCTGGCTCGCACTAGGGAGCCAGGCCGGCCAAAGCCAGATTGAACACATGCAAGCTTGCCATGTTTGATTGTTTGTATGAATCTGGCCAAACTCGAGAAAGATAGTGTTTGGTTGCCTGCACGAGGATATATGCATGAGACAAAATCTAAAAAATAAGTGTCATTATAATGTTTATTTCGTGTAATATATTATAATAGCTCTTAGTTATCCTCGTTAAACCCTAATCATCTTTTAAAAATACTAATATTACTTAATATAAGTTAATCACTTGTTTAATACCATCATTAGTGAAACATCAACCGCATCTGGTGAGCCAGGCCTGCCAGGAACGACCTCTCCCCACGTTTCTCTAGAGCCTGACTGCAACAGGAATTTTGCTCGACACGAGCCTGGCTCGATGCCTCAATCAAGAAACCAAACACGTGCTACCTGCATCTCAGGAGCCTGGTCCAGCTGGACACAGGCAACCAAACAAGCTATAAATTATAACATGTTTTGATTTTTTTTAATACGTTGTCTTTGTTATGTATAAGTAGTACATGGTAAAAATTATGTATGTAGAGAGCTGAGTCGATCATGCATGTCCGTACCTCCTTGTTCCTGTCAATGCTTCTTTATCGATTTCTCCGCTTTGGAAAATGCCCGCTCAAAAGAATATTTGGACCACCAGCACGTATTCTTCAATTAAAACAAATAGATAAAGTTTACCACGGCCAAGTTAGACAGCAACGACGAAGCATTCCGGCAAGCTCATCCTCATGGATGTCTTTGTTTGGTCGACACTTGGCCAACCGAAGCCAAATTCTGTATCTACTTCCAAGTCCCCAACTATGTTCTTCCTTGTTGCCATCCCATCCGAGTCACAGTTTACTTATAGCTAGCTGTTCTTGAATACTAAAATGACTTGAAAATATATACATAGGTAGGAGATCACACACGGATATACATACGGGAGCAGCCATGTATTTTATTTTAATCTTGTGATTGTACAAAATTATAAAATGCATAACTCGAACCAATATTTTTAAGGTGTTTGGTTTGAGAAATCATTTCATTCTAGGTGAGGTGGTGCATCATAGATCTATTTCTTAAATGTGAAAATTATAGAGAAAATTAGTAGGTTCGTATGTAACATGTCACATGGGAAGGCACTGATCAGAATTTTGTAAAGTTATGTGTCTCTAGAACTCAATTGTATACAGTGTCAAGTTTTAATTTATGAATTTTACATGAAATGGTGTTATCCTAAATGACAAATGAAGTTTTAATTTACGAATTCTTCCAAGTGGGAGCAGTGTTTTAGCACTGTTCGTCTTGTACACAAGCTGGCTAATTTCGGCTGATTCAATAGTATTCTGTGAGAGAAAATAAGCTAAAACAAGCCGAAACAAGCTGAGACTGGACAAGCAGAACAGGCTGAGACAGGAGAACAAACATGGTGCGTGAGAACAAAACCATCAACGAGTGTAGAATGGCCAGATGTGCAAAATAGAGAATTTAAGATATTTTCACCACTATAGATAAATTTGCACCTTTTAAATGTTGGTGTTACCACAATATCTTAAATTTCGGCCATCATGTTTGCCACAATATCTTACAATAAACTTTAGATAAAGGATCTATGCGTAAAATGTTTGAACGCGCGCACTGTAGCTGCCCGATTGGGTTGGATTGCGGATTGGTTTACTAAAGCATAGAGTGCCTTGGTGCAAAAACGATAAGACACGCCTCAGCACGCGCAGCCCCGAGCGGGCCGTGGAACGCGGACGGAGCTTGGATTCGCGGTAGGTTTTAATGTTTTCAAGGCCCGATTCCGAAGCCCCTATGGACTAGTTAAAGATCCGATCGCCGGCAGCCGCAGGTGAGTCGCCGACGCTGCCCTAATAATCTGCGTTGCATATGCCAAACTCCTCGTAGCTAGGGCACCCGCCGGCGTTAAGTTCTCCCCTCACAGTCCAGTCAGAGCAGCAGAAATTGGTGGATCCGACCCTTTGCTTTTCGTCCACTGATGGGGCGCATCAAGGCGAAGAAGAAGGCCAAGTCCAAGAACAAGGCACCGGCTCTATCTATTTCTGCTTGCATTGATATACCTGTTCTTTCGGTTCTTCACTAGTTTCTGATGAGTCTACGTTTTCTTTTCTCCTATACTTCTGGGCTGAAGATCCTTGATGAAGGTTCGTCGTCATCTAGTCCCTGGCCTGCCTCTGCTCGGGCTAAGGTGATGGAGAAATAACTCATCCTATTATATATATTTTGTGTTCTCTCTACATGCTACAGTCAAGTTACAAACTCGTTGTTCAGTTACAAACTGATACATATGTATTGTTTCTTTCTGCAAGTTATGCATAACAAGTGCTCAATTATATATATTCCTTGTAGGTATGGCAACCGGGCGTAGATGCGCTGGAAGACGCGGAGGAGCTCCAATTTGACCCTCAGGCCTACAATTATCTCCAAGGATTCAGCATTGGCTGGCCTTGCATGAGGTAACATTAATTTCTCTGCACGGGGCAAAGTCACTTCTTCCGATCCACCGGAGCACGGAAGATGATATATATGTGGTCTATTCTTCTAAACAATTTAGTTACCGTTGCAGTTTTGATATTGTGCGCGATCAGCTTGGACTTGTCCGATCGGAGTTCCCACATACATTGTATGGCGTCGCTGGAACTCAGGTTGCTTTCCGATCTGTAGCCCCCTTTAATAAGTAGATACACACTACCTATTTAAGTTCAGCTTATTTTGGTGAAAACTTGTCATGGCTCGCTCCCATGTAATGACTCTTTGATACTTACATTGTAAATTATTCTGTTTTTTCATAGAATTTTTACTAGTGCATTCTGCCATTACCTTGTCTTATTGTACAGAAAAATCTTGTCGTTGCTGATCCTGAGCATGTTAAAAACAATGTTATGGTTGTTGCCAACAAAAACTCTGATTGCTTGTGTCTTGCAAGTGAGCTTTTACTTGAAATTAAAATATACAAGCTTCAGCGAATGAGTCGGCCCTATATATGCTGACCTTTTGAGATGACATGAAACATTGATTTTTTTTAGTTGATATGTTTTCTACATATTCCAACCATACCTTGCCCACTCTTCAACGTAGACAATAAAAATTTGTCTTGATATAATAGCTAAGACTTCTTGTTTTTTTTTTTCAGGCTGAGAAGGCTGCAGAGAATTATATTGGCGTTTTCAAGCTTTCCAACGTAAATGGGAAGAAGCGGGAACCTATGCCATCTTCAGGAGATGATGGTGACAGTGATATGGATAGTGACAGCAGCAGTGATGATGATGAAGAAGAAGAAGATACAAAGCCCATCATGCATGTATGGTTTTCCTCAATTCCATAAATCTAGACTTTGCCATACAAGTAATTAATTCACTAAAGCTCCTTCAAATTATAGCTTGTGATGTGGTCTGTTGCTATCTATATACCAGCTAAAAAAGGTTGCTCATGCGGGATCTGTAAATCGGATACGCTCAATGACTCAAAAACCACATCTATGTGCCACGTGGGGAGATCAAGGTCATGTTCAGGTAGTTCAGTTCTATCCTGGCATTTCTCTTTATTTATAATTTGCTGTGATGGTTGTTAGCTCACTCAACCTATACAGCAAGCCCCTATGCTGTTAACACAGTAACAGACCGTATACTTGTATACATTATATATATATTTCCTTTAGGAAACCTTTATCCAGGAAAATGATGTACAATGCCGACTACTCTGTGTATGAGTAACTGTATCCTGCTACTAAATATGCAGGTGTGGGATTTGAGCTTCTTCCTTAATTCTTTAGGAGAGTCTGGGACACTAGCAGACGAAAAAACTGACATAATAGATAAGCACTTACCTGTGAAAGTGTTTAGTGGCCATACAAATGAGGGCTATGCAATCGATTGGAATCCACTTGTTACTGGAAGACTTGTTTCTGGTGTGTATCTGATCTCCAATTCACAATGTTTGTCCTTTGCTATAGTGTTTGAAATGTTATATACAAAATTAAATGTA
>JAHUYU010001940.1:0-12947 GCA_030439765.1 Tripidium arundinaceum | reverse complement strand
AGAAGATAGGCTGGGACGAGTGTATGTGTATGGATGTGAGGGTTTGGGTCTATAATGTATTTCAAAAAAAGAAGCATATGGACTATTGGGGTAAATTGGGAGATGTAGTTGATTGATATCACCACGGTTAAAGATCTTATATATATATATATATATGAACTATAACACATGAGGATATTTACCGTAATGTTATAGTGAACCACTTAGTAAGGAATTACTATAATCTCATAAAATAGCATAATAATTATCGTAACTCAAAGTGGCTACAAAATAAGTTATTCTGTAGCTAACTGCAGAACAGTAGTTATATATATATATATATTTATATATATATAGGGAAATTATTTCCTACTCCCAGGGAGCAGTTACTCCCATGTGTATATCTCTAGATTTAAAGTGTTTATGGTCCGACGAAGTATATGTAGACGTGATATATGATCATACTAGACCACCAGGGGTAGTATGTACGTTATGCAAGCATACATAGTGTATATGGCCATACTTATTTTATATACTACTATAGTGGCATTTTAGTAATATATTAAAAAGTATGGGCTCCTTTGAAAAAATTTCACGTAGTAAGATTTGAGTATCTTAAATTGAGTATATAAACATACTCAAACTGATAAATTAGTATTCACACATACGCAATGTGGTTTATTGAAGATGGGAGTAACTACTCCCGGGAGTAGAAAAAATACGTCATAATTTAAGATACTTCAAATCTTACTACGTGAAATTTTTTCAAAGGAGCCCATACTTTTTAATATATTACTAAAATGCCACTATAGTAGTATATAAAATAAGTATGGCCATATACATTATGTATGCTTACATACTTGACGTACATACTACCCCCGGTGGTCTAGTATGATCATGTACCACGTCTACATATACTTCGTCGGACCATAAACACCTTAAATCTAGATATATATATATACATGGGAGTAACTACTCCCTAGGAGTAGGAAATAATTTCTCTCTCTCTATATATATATGCTCTCAGCATCTCTATCTTCACATACCCATATAAAAAATGCTGGGCCTGTCTGCCACTGCAAAAAGCATTCTGCCCACAGTTGCTCATCTTGTGCATTTCCCTTTACTAATATATTACTATTCAGCATTTCCCTTTATTAATATATTACTATATTCAGCACCTAGAGTTACAGTGGAGCGTCCACTTTATTGACCCTTTTTGTTATGCTCTCTTACGACATGATGCTTTTTATTTGTGGCCGCTGATTTGCTTTACTCTATACTAGTATAATGCCCGTGCTAACGCTACGACTTTATCTTGGGGATACTCATGAAAACAACCACATTTTTTTGAATAGTTTAAGTTTTACACAATTGTATTTGAGCATGTATACGGCGGCACACCTCGATGACCGTCCTTTATCTCGGACGTGCTAGGACTCAAGGTCGTCGGCGCACTGTTTGTGGTGTCGCCTTTATCTTTGACGTGCGAGGACTCAGCGTCGTTGTGGCGACGGCTAGGGCAGGCGAGGACTCTGGGCGGGGGTCCGTCCCTTAATCAGAAGCTGCGCTGATCGTGGGCGCGCGTTGATCGTGGGTGTGGGTGGGCGCTCCCGAAGCAGCCAGAAGAGCCTGAAAGTTTGGAACGCAAACATTATATAAGAGACAGGTAACATAAACACCATGTAAGACAACGAGCATCTATATTTTGAATGCAAAAAACAAAGATCGATATAGAACAAAAATCTGATAAAATTGGTTTGAGTATGCACACCGTCAATCACCAATTTAGGACGTCTTTGTAAACTATATTCTTGGTGCTCTTCCCTGTAGGATCCAAGTCCTCTTTTGGTTTTGCCAAAATTCTTGTTGTTGATCTTGACACCCCCCTTGATAAACCAACATAAAGCTGTCCGTGCGAGAACACGGGTTCTGGAAGGTAGATCCCAACGTTAGGGATGGTCTGTCTCTGCGATTTATTTATTGTCATGGCAAAACTTAACCTCACTGGGAATTGTTTTCTCATGAACTTGAAAGGAAGAGAAATATCATCTGAGGGAGACAATGGTAGCCTTGGTATAAAAACTCTCTTCCGTACATGCTGTCCACCAACGATCTCAGCATCAATATTGCCCGGAGGACGCACTGCACACTCCAGGTTTAAAATTCCAATTAAAATTGGGGACAACAGCATGTGCAGTTTTACAAAGCAAAGTGGCACTGCAGAATTGCTTCGTAGATTATTTGGGATGAAGTTGCCATGACCAAGCGTCAGTGCGTCGAGACACTTGATAGGTCCCTACAGGATATCATGGAATGTGCTTTGCCATTTGGAGGAAAGGTCATGGTATTTGGGGGAGACTTCAGACAGGTCCTTCCTGTGGTGACACGTGGGACAAGAGCACAGGTAACTGATGCTACTTTGCAAAGATCCTATTTGTGGGATAAAATAAGGAAGATAAGATTGTCACGAAATATGAGGGCACAGTCAGACCCTTGGTTTTCTGAGTACCTGCTACGAATTGGAAATGGAACTGAGGAAACGATTGGAGATGATTATGTTCGACTCCCTGATGACATTGTGATTGGATATACTGACACGGAGGTGGCAGTAAATAAACTCATTCAAGATGTTTTCCCGTCACTTGAAGAACATGCAACATCAGCCACCTATATGAGCTCGCGGGCCATTCTATCGACCAAAAATGAACATGTTGATAGGTTGAATGCAATGATGATTGAGAGGTTTCCAGGTGAGGAAAAGGTTTACCACAGCTTTGACATTGTTGTTGATGATCCTCAGAATCACTTCCCTATTGATTTTTTGAACTCAATAACTCCAAATGGCCTCCCCCCGCACGAGCTGAAGCTAAAAATCAACTGTCCTGTGATTCTTCTTCGCAATCTTGATCCGAACAACGGCTTGTGCAATGGCACAAGGCTCATGGTCAGAGCATTGCAAGACAATGCAATTGATGCTGAGATCGTTGGTGGACAGCATGTACGGAAGAGAGTTTTTATACCAAGGCTACCATTGTCTCCCTCAGATGATATTTCTCTTCCTTTCAAGTTCATGAGAAAACAATTCCCAGTGAGGTTAAGTTTTGCCATGACAATAAATAAATCGCAGAGACAGACCATCCCTAACGTTGGGATCTACCTTCCAGAACCCGTGTTCTCGCACGGACAGCTTTATGTTGGTTTATCAAGGGGGGTGTCAAGATCAACAACAAGAATTTTGGCAAAACCAAAAGAGGACTTGGATCCTACAGGGAAGAGCACCAAGAATATAGTTTACAAAGACGTCCTAAATTGGTGATTGACGGTGTGCATACTCAAACCAATTTTATCAGATTTTTGTTCTATATCGATCTTTGTTTTTTGCATTCAAAATATAGATGCTCGTTGTCTTACATGGTGTTTATGTTACCTGTCTCTTATATAATGTTTGCGTTCCAAACTTTCAGGCTCTTCTGGCTGCTTCGGGAGCGCCCACCCACACCCACGATCAACGCGCGCCCACGATCAGCGCAGCTTCTGATTAAGGGACGGACCCCCGCCCAGAGTCCTCGCCTGCCCTAGCCGTCGCCACAACGACGCTGAGTCCTCGCACGTCAAAGATAAAGGCGACACCACAAACAGTGCGCCGACGACCTTGAGTCCTAGCACGTCCGAGATAAAGGACGGTCATCGAGGTGTGCCGCCGTATACATGCTCAAATACAATTGTGTAAAACTTAAACTATTCAAAAAAATGTGGTTGTTTTCATGAGTATCCCCAAGATAAAGTCGTAGCGTTAGCACGGGCATTATACTAGTATAGAGTAAAGCAAATCAGCGGCCACAAATAAAAAGCATCATGTCGTAAGAGAGCATAACAAAAAGGGTCAATAAAGTGGACGCTCCACTGTAACTCTAGGTGCTGAATATAGTAATATATTAATAAAGGGAAATGCTGAATAGTAATATATTAGTAAAGGGAAATGCACAAGATGAGCAACTGTGGGCAGAATGCTTTTTGCAGTGGCAGACAGGCCCAGCATTTTTTATATGGGTATGTGAAGATAGAGATGCTGAGAGCATATATATATAGAGAGAGAGAAATTATTTCCTACTCCTAGGGAGTAGTTACTCCCATGTATATATATATATCTAGATTTAAGGTGTTTATGGTCCGACGAAGTATATGTAGACGTGGTACATGATCATACTAGACCACCGGGGGTAGTATGTACGTCAAGTATGTAAGCATACATAATGTATATGGCCATACTTATTTTATATACTACTATAGTGGCATTTTAGTAATATATTAAAAAGTATGGGCTCCTTTGAAAAAATTTCACGTAGTAAGATTTGAAGTATCTTAAATTATGACGTATTTTTTCTACTCCCGGGAGTAGTTACTCCCATCTTCAATAAACCACATTGCGTATGTGTGAATACTAATTTATCAGTTTGAGTATGTTTATATACTCAATTTAAGATACTCAAATCTTACTACGTGAAATTTTTTCAAAGGAGCCCATACTTTTTAATATATTACTAAAATGCCACTATAGTAGTATATAAAATAAGTATGGCCATATACACTATGTATGCTTGCATAACGTACATACTACCCCTGGTGGTCTAGTATGATCATATATCACGTCTACATATACTTCGTCGGACCATAAACACTTTAAATCTAGAGATATACACATGGGAGTAACTGCTCCCTGGGAGTAGGAAATAATTTCCCTATATATATATAAATATATATATATATATAACTACTGTTCTGCAGTTAGCTACAGAATAACTTATTTTGTAGCCACTTTGAGTTACGATAATTATTATGCTATTTTATGAGATTATAGTAATTCCTTACTAAGTGGTTCACTATAACATTACGGTAAATATCCTCATGTGTTATAGTTCATATATATATATATATATAAGATCTTTAACCGTGGTGATATCAATCAACTGTAGTTCAACAGTGTTTGTCTCACTATGCCACTGTAGATCTCTAATTCGTTTTTTTGGTCTTTTTACCTGGCTTGCTGCCTCCAAGCTAAAATAATTTATGAGACAGTCTTTATTTGATTTTGCATGCCAAAAAATCATGGCTTTCGCGCGAAGCACGGGGGTTCCGGCTCGTGTGTGTATATAAGTGCGGGTCACATCGGATGTTTGGAGGCTAATTATGAGAACTAAACATGAGTTAATTATAAAACTAATTGCATAAGCCGTGGCTAATTCGTGAGACGAATCTATTAAGCCTAATTAATCCATGATTAGCACATGTTTACTGTAGCATCACATTGGCAAATCTTGGCAAATCATAGACTAATTAGGCTCAATGGATTCGTCTCGAGAATTAGCCACGGCTTATGCAATTAGTTTTGTAATTAGCATATGTTTAATACTCCTAATTAGACTCTAAACATTCAATGTGACAGGAGCTAAAATTTAGTGATGGAGATCAAACACCCCCTAGATCTGTGGGTTAGTTTTTTTTAATGGAATCTGTGTTGGACTTACATAAGTGCTCGTATTTTTCTGGATTTATTTCAGGTGCAACGATACGTCGACAATAAGGTGCATGTGGTGACTTTGTAAATGTCAATTGAGAACTGCCGGTCCGGTTTTTCGGAGGCGCTCATAGAGATAGGCTGGGACGAGTGTATGTGTATGGATGTGAGGGTTTGGGTCTATAATGTATTTCAAAAAAAGAAGCATATGGACTATTGGGGTAAATTGGGAGATGTAGTGAGACAGGCTATTTTTAGAAAGAAAATGACTGATTTTAGACCAACCTGATGTGCATATTCAATGAATGCATCATATACTCGACTTCTTTTACCAAAACATTGTGTAGCCGTTGCATATATACTGCGCCATGCAAGTGTTGTCCAGCTATTTTGCACCCTAAATACTAGTCTTCTTTTTTAGCCTTGTCGTGAGCTGAAAGCCAAGAGCCTACAAAATGTGAAAATTCCATGTGCTGCCTTTGAGTCCAGGCAGCTACCGTACACACATATATATAAACACAAGGTGACCTGCTGCTGTTGGCACAAACTGATTCAGTATTTGTCGAGAGACACACAGGCACTTGACAGACTATATAATGGCTCTGATGATGATGAGGTACATGCCTCATGCTCCGACGATGATCCTGGCGCAGCTCTTCTTCACGCTCCTCTACTTCATCACCGAGGCCGCCTTCAACAGGGGGCTCAACCCCTACGTCTACGTCACCTACCGCCATCTCCTCGCCGCCTGCATCCTGTGCCCATTCGCCTACTTCTACGAGAAGCATATATGTTAACACTGCGCCCGTCTTGCTTTAATTTCTTCAGATTCAACAAATAAAAGCTTGGTCATGATTCTGTGTTTGTTTGATATCTTGTTTTTATCTTGTGCAGGAAGTTGAGGCCTAAAATGACACTCATGCTGTTCCTAGAGATATTTCTATTGTCACTTCTGGAGACTGAAAAAAACACTTGTACAAGCGGCCGCGGAGCCTATCCTCCGCTCCTGCTGCGTTACCTTTTTTTTGAGATATGTGAAAAAGTACTGACACGAGCCATACTTTATAGAAGTGGGGCTCAAACATGTGTTGTGTAGACCTAGTTGGAGCCTTCCTCATTGCCTTTTCAATGGTGCCCATGGCTCTAGGGGCTCTGCAGTCAGGAATGACAAAGCCCTTGGGCAACCGATGCCTGGTTGGTGCAATATATAAGAACAAATATGTTAATGTCCTTTCAAATTTGGTTGGAACAATGTAATACACTTATGTACTGCATATGAGAAGTATATCGGTAAATGTTGGAATGGGTATATAAGAATCTAGACTAGTGGTTCAACAATTTATATTTATAAACAACTGAAAACGATTGAACAGATAAAAGCCAGAAGCATAAGTGGGTTTGATGGCAAAAAAATGAAAGAAATGATACACATAGTAGCAGGTACATATCAACATAGGATTACTGCATTTTATGGTGCTGGCAATCAAGATTCTTTCTTACGAACATGTGCTTCAGAAATCAAATTGGCCACAAAAGTATAAAATGAAATTATATACCATTATGTTCTAATGAGTGACATCAAGAAATTTCCAAATATTCTTAGAAACCAGATTTGGCAATAGAAAACAAGATATAAATAATAATAGAGAAAACAGAAATATGATGTAACACATGGTACCTCTTCTTGTAGCTGCTATCACTGGAAACACATCCACAATCACCAAGAGCAGAAGGAACTATCTCATATTCAAAAGATGCATCTTGTTCTGCTGATGTTTGTACAGTAGTGGTTGTATAATTCTGATTAGGTTGTTCAGTTGGTCTGCAATCTGAATGAGCCGAACTAGTCAGGGCATGTTGCTGGTTGTTATCCTCATCTTCTGTATCACTGCAGTCTGAATTAGAGTTATCCTCACCGTGCCAAATGTTGAAGCAGGAATCATCTGCATTAGGGTCAATTTGTTCCTCAAGGTTATGCTCCTGGCCATTTCTCCATGCTGAACAACTAGCCTCAACACCACCCACAAGGTTAACATGCTCTTCAACAGCACAACAATTTAAATCAACCTCATCCATATCCATGTGTCGATCTTGGTCCTCAGTATCATCAAGAGAATCCCCCTCGCTACCTTCTGAATCCTCGCAATCAGCATCAATGTGTTCCTCCTGGTTTGGATCCTCTTCCTCAAGATCACTCACTTCAGCAGCAGTAGCCACAGGGATACAATGATCTGGAATGGGGAAATACAATAAAGTAATGACATTTGCATAAATACACATTAGTGTTGGAAATCAGTTTTTAGAACAAGACTGAGGACTGCACAAGAACCAAGATTTAACTCATGGAGCTAAATAACATTAAAGCCATGAGGAGTTTGCATAGATTTTCCAAGAATGTGTACCAAGCTAGGCTCCAAAAATAAAAATCCCAGATAGGAGGTTTGGAATTTCCAAAAAAAAAACAGACAGGAGGTTTTAGAAGGTAGCGAGGGGGATTCTCTTGATGATACTGAGGACCAAGATCGACACATGGATATGGATGAGGTTGATTTAAATTGTTGTGCTGTTGAAGAGCATGTTAACCTTGTGGGTGGTGTTGAGGCTAGTTGTTCAGCATGGAGAAATGGCCAGGAGCATAACCTTGAGGAACAAATTGACCCTAATGCAGATGATTCCTGCTTCAACATTTGGCACGGTGAGGATAACTCTAATTCAGACTGCAGTGATACAGAAGATGAGGATAACAACCAGCAACATGCCCTGACTAGTTCGGCTCATTCAGATTGCAGACCAACTGAACAACCTAATCAGAATTATACAACCACTACTGTACAAACATCAGCAGAACAAGATGCATCTTTTGAATATGAGATAGTTCCTTCTGCTCTTGGTGATTGTGGATGTGTTTCCAGTGATAGCAGCTACAAGAAGAGGTACCATGTGTTACATCATATTTCTGTTTTCTCTATTATTATTTATATCTTGTTTTCTATTGCCAAATCTGGTTTCTAAGAATATTTGGAAATTTCTTGATGTCACTCATTAGAACATAATGGTATATAATTTCATTTTATACTTTTGTGGCCAATTTGATTTCTGAAGCACATGTTCGTAAGAAAGAATCTTGATTGCCAGCACCATAAAATGCAGTAATCCTATGTTGATATGTACCTGCTACTATGTGTATCATTTCTTTCATTTTTTTGCCATCAAACCCACTTATGCTTCTGGCTTTTATCTGTTCAATCGTTTTCAGTTGTTTATAAATATAAATTGTTGAACCACTAGTCTAGATTCTTATATACCCATTCCAACATTTACCGATATACTTCTCATATGCAGTACATAAGTGTATTACATTGTTCCAACCAAATTTGAAAGGACATTAACATATTTGTTCTTATATATTGCACCAACCAGGCATCGGTTGCCCAAGGGCTTTGTCATTCCTGACTGCAGAGCCCCTAGAGCCATGGGCACCATTGAAAAGGCAATGAGGAAGGCTCCAACTAGGTCTACACAACACATGTTTGAGCCCCACTTCTATAAAGTATGGCTCGTGTCAGTACTTTTTCACATATCTCAAAAAAAAGGTAACGCAGCAGGAGCGGAGGATAGGCTCCGCGGCCGCTTGTACAAGTGTTTTTTTCAGTCTCCAGAAGTGACAATAGAAATATCTCTAGGAACAGCATGAGTGTCATTTTAGGCCTCAACTTCCTGCACAAGATAAAAACAAGATATCAAACAAACACAGAATCATGACCAAGCTTTTATTTGTTGAATCTGAAGAAATTAAAGCAAGACGGGCGCAGTGTTAACATATATGCTTCTCGTAGAAGTAGGCGAATGGGCACAGGATGCAGGCGGCGAGGAGATGGCGGTAGGTGACGTAGACGTAGGGGTTGAGCCCCCTGTTGAAGGCGGCCTCGGTGATGAAGTAGAGGAGCGTGAAGAAGAGCTGCGCCAGGATCATCGTCGGAGCATGAGGCATGTACCTCATCATCATCAGAGCCATTATATAGTCTGTCAAGTGCCTGTGTGTCTCTCGACAAATACTGAATCAGTTTGTGCCAACAGCAGCAGGTCACCTTGTGTTTATATATATGTGTGTACGGTAGCTGCCTGGACTCAAAGGCAGCACATGGAATTTTCACATTTTGTAGGCTCTTGGCTTTCAGCTCACGACAAGGCTAAAAAAGAAGACTAGTATTTAGGGTGCAAAATAGCTGGACAACACTTGCATGGCGCAGTATATATGCAACGGCTACACAATGTTTTGGTAAAAGAAGTCGAGTATATGATGCATTCATTGAATATGCACATCAGGTTGGTCTAAAATCAGTCATTTTCTTTCTAAAAATAGCCTGTCTCACTACATCTCCCAATTTACCCCAATAGTCCATATGCTTCTTTTTTTGAAATACATTATAGACCCAAACCCTCACATCCATACACATACACTCGTCCCAGCCTATCTCTATGAGCGCCTCCGAAAAACCGGACCGGCAGTTCTCAATTGACATTTACAAAGTCACCACATGCACCTTATTGTCGACGTATCGTTGCACCTGAAATAAATCCAGAAAAATACGAGCACTTATGTAAGTCCAACACAGATTCCATTAAAAAAAACTAACCCACAGATCTAGGGGGTGTTTGATCTCCATCACTAAATTTTAGCTCCTGTCACATTGAATGTTTAGAGTCTAATTAGGAGTATTAAACATATGCTAATTACAAAACTAATTGCATAAGCCGTGGCTAATTCTCGAGACGAATCCATTGAGCCTAATTAGTCTATGATTTGCCAAGATTTGCCAATGTGATGCTACAGTAAACATGTGCTAATCATGGATTAATTAGGCTTAATAGATTCGTCTCACGAATTAGCCACGGCTTATGCAATTAGTTTTATAATTAACTCATGTTTAGTTCTCATAATTAGCCTCCAAACATCCGATGTGACCCGCACTTATATACACACACGAGCCGGAACCCCCGTGCTTCGCGCGAAAGCCATGATTTTTTGGCATGCAAAATCAAATAAAGACTGTCTCATAAATTATTTTAGCTTGGAGGCAGCAAGCCAGGTAAAAAGACCAAAAAAACGAATTAGAGATCTACAGTGGCATAGTGAGACAAACACTGTTGAACTACAGTTGATTGATATCACCACGGTTAAAGATCTTATATATATATATATATATGAACTATAACACATGAGGATATTTACCGTAATGTTATAGTGAACCACTTAGTAAGGAATTACTATAATCTCATAAAATAGCATAATAATTATCGTAACTCAAAGTGGCTACAAAATAAGTTATTCTGTAGCTAACTGCAGAACAGTAGTTATATATATATATATATTTATATATATATAGGGAAATTATTTCCTACTCCCAGGGAGCAGTTACTCCCATGTGTATATCTCTAGATTTAAAGTGTTTATGGTCCGACGAAGTATATGTAGACGTGATATATGATCATACTAGACCACCAGGGGTAGTATGTACGTTATGCAAGCATACATAGTGTATATGGCCATACTTATTTTATATACTACTATAGTGGCATTTTAGTAATATATTAAAAAGTATGGGCTCCTTTGAAAAAATTTCACGTAGTAAGATTTGAGTATCTTAAATTGAGTATATAAACATACTCAAACTGATAAATTAGTATTCACACATACGCAATGTGGTTTATTGAAGATGGGAGTAACTACTCCCGGGAGTAGAAAAAATACGTCATAATTTAAGATACTTCAAATCTTACTACGTGAAATTTTTTCAAAGGAGCCCATACTTTTTAATATATTACTAAAATGCCACTATAGTAGTATATAAAATAAGTATGGCCATATACATTATGTATGCTTACATACTTGACGTACATACTACCCCCGGTGGTCTAGTATGATCATGTACCACGTCTACATATACTTCGTCGGACCATAAACACCTTAAATCTAGATATATATATATACATGGGAGTAACTACTCCCTAGGAGTAGGAAATAATTTCTCTCTCTCTATATATATATGCTCTCAGCATCTCTATCTTCACATACCCATATAAAAAATGCTGGGCCTGTCTGCCACTGCAAAAAGCATTCTGCCCACAGTTGCTCATCTTGTGCATTTCCCTTTACTAATATATTACTATTCAGCATTTCCCTTTATTAATATATTACTATATTCAGCACCTAGAGTTACAGTGGAGCGTCCACTTTATTGACCCTTTTTGTTATGCTCTCTTACGACATGATGCTTTTTATTTGTGGCCGCTGATTTGCTTTACTCTATACTAGTATAATGCCCGTGCTAACGCTACGACTTTATCTTGGGGATACTCATGAAAACAACCACATTTTTTTGAATAGTTTAAGTTTTACACAATTGTATTTGAGCATGTATACGGCGGCACACCTCGATGACCGTCCTTTATCTCGGACGTGCTAGGACTCAAGGTCGTCGGCGCACTGTTTGTGGTGTCGCCTTTATCTTTGACGTGCGAGGACTCAGCGTCGTTGTGGCGACGGCTAGGGCAGGCGAGGACTCTGGGCGGGGGTCCGTCCCTTAATCAGAAGCTGCGCTGATCGTGGGCGCGCGTTGATCGTGGGTGTGGGTGGGCGCTCCCGAAGCAGCCAGAAGAGCCTGAAAGTTTGGAACGCAAACATTATATAAGAGACAGGTAACATAAACACCATGTAAGACAACGAGCATCTATATTTTGAATGCAAAAAACAAAGATCGATATAGAACAAAAATCTGATAAAATTGGTTTGAGTATGCACACCGTCAATCACCAATTTAGGACGTCTTTGTAAACTATATTCTTGGTGCTCTTCCCTGTAGGATCCAAGTCCTCTTTTGGTTTTGCCAAAATTCTTGTTGTTGATCTTGACACCCCCCTTGATAAACCAACATAAAGCTGTCCGTGCGAGAACACGGGTTCTGGAAGGTAGATCCCAACGTTAGGGATGGTCTGTCTCTGCGATTTATTTATTGTCATGGCAAAACTTAACCTCACTGGGAATTGTTTTCTCATGAACTTGAAAGGAAGAGAAATATCATCTGAGGGAGACAATGGTAGCCTTGGTATAAAAACTCTCTTCCGTACATGCTGTCCACCAACGATCTCAGCATCAATTGCATTGTCTTGCAATGCTCTGACCATGAGCCTTGTGCCATTGCACAAGCCGTTGTTCGGATCAAGATTGCGAAGAAGAATCACAGGACAGTTGATTTTTAGCTTCAGCTCGTGCGGGGGGAGGCCATTTGGAGTTATTGAGTTCAAAAAATCAATAGGGAAGTGATTCTGAGGATCATCAACAACAATGTCAAAGCTGTGGTAAACCTTTTCCTCACCTGGAAACCTCTCAATCATCATTGCATTCAACCTATCAACATGTTCATTTTTGGTCGATAGAATGGCCCGCGGT
>JAHUYU010001777.1:0-12821 GCA_030439765.1 Tripidium arundinaceum | reverse complement strand
TACTTCGTTTGGCTAATAAAAGTCCCTTCCTTCAATGCTTGTTTGAAAACGAGAAAGAACTTCAATTCACCCTAATGGACATCTCAAATCTCTTGGTCATGATCCTACTAAATTCCCCACAAAAAGAATGATTAGTACTACCAAATATTATGTCATCGACATATATTTGGCACACAAATATATCTTTATCAACTTTGTGAGTAAAAAGGGTAGGATCAGCTTTGCCTATTTCAAAGCCTTGTTTGAGAAAGAATTCCTTAAGGCATTCATACCATGCTCTTGGTGCTTGCTTAAGCCCATAGAGCGCCTTTTGGAGTTTGTAGACGTGGTTGGGGAACTTGGGATCTTCAAAGCCCGGTGGTTGCTCAACATAGACAAGTTCTTGTATTGGGCCATTGAGAAAGCACTATTCACGTCCATTTGATATAGCTTGAAGTTGTGATGAGCGGCATAGGCTAGAAGCATTTGGATTGCTTCAAGTCTTACCACGAGTGCATATGTTTCTTCAAAGTCCAAGCCCTCTACTTGAGTGAAACCTTGAGCAACCAATCTTGCCTTGTTCCTTGTCACCACGCCGTGGTCATCTTGCTTGTTCCGGAAGACCCATTTGGTTCCAATGACATTGCTCTTGGGTCTTTCCACCAAGGACCACACTTTATTTCTTTCAAAGTTGTTGAGCTCTTCTTGCATGGCCATCACCCAATCTGGATCATCAAGTGCTTGTTCTACCTTGAGAGGTTCCAAAGAGGAAACAAACGAGAAAAATTGGCAAAAATTTGCTAAATGTGAACGAGTTGTTACCCCCTTTCAAAGACTCCCAAGGATGTTGTCAACGGGATGATCCCGTTGAATCGTTTGCCTTAGCCTTGGATGATCAATGGCCTCTTGCTGGTCCGCTGGTTCTTCATCTTGGTCTTGCTCAAATATAGGTTGTAGGTTTTGTCCACGAGTTGGACTACTGTCAGCTGTTGCTATCTATAGGGGGATGGCACTACCGCTCCTCTGCGCGGCACTGCCACTTGTGCTTCAGCAGTAGGCTGCTGATCGGCTGTAGCTTGAGGAGCCTCCTCTTCTGTGACCTGTACTTCTTGTGGTCTTATATCACCAATGGCCATTTGTTTGATTGCTTCACAAGGTGGTTCCTCATTACCTACAACACTTGAATCAACTTGCTCTACTTGAGAGCCAATAGATTGTTGGCGGTCATTAACGACCATATCCGACCGCCAATTATAGTCCAAAAGCAGGAGAAATAGACATACTTTTAACACATATGCTTTTACTATTGACAAAGTTCCACTTGTATTGGAAGCTTATTATTTTGCAGAGACTATACCAAAATACAGTGGAACAAGAATCAAAATACGCCAACAGAGAAAGCGTAACGCAGATCATATACCAAGGAGCCAAGCAAAAGCCCACTTTCATGCAAAATTTGGGCCGAACACCTACGTGGAAGCAACCCTGGACCAACCAGAGGCCCACCAGAGAAAGGCGGTGGCGAGAGGAGCGGGCCAGGGTGCGGCCGCACCCAGGGTGCGGCCGCACCGCCACTGGCTCCCCTCGAGCCCATTTTTCTCTGGCGGTTGCATGCCGACATGTAGAGGCGGTGTAGGCTAGTTTCCTATTTTATGTCACCCCAAACCGACCTCCATTATGTATAAAAGGAGGGGTAGTGCTCTCATAACACACACACCACCTTGAGTCAATACATCTTGAGCAATACCTCTCTAGTTTTTACCTTTCCTTAGTAGTGCTAGAGCAAGGCAAAGCTACCTTGGAGGGCTTGACTCCTTGGAGAAGAATCTTGGTATGAATAAGATGAATCATTTCTCCAAAGTCTTGTCTTCATTTTATCAATATAGTTATGCAAGTAAACTAGAGTATAGTTCTCATGATATTATCTTGATATATGAGCTACTCTATAGTTTATATGTCATGATGTTGCCATGTAGAACTTTATGCTTAATCATTCATATCATGTTCATGATAAGAAATAGAGTTAAGTTGAGGTGGCGGTTCATCGTGCTTTCGGGTGTGCCCAAGCTTCTTACCTGTCGATCCGTAGGGTCGGGGACCCGAGGGGGTTTGGGTAGTTTCTCTATACGCGAGCATGGTGCTCGGGTATATAGAAGCAGGTGAATGCATTTCATGCTCCACGGTTGAGGGGTAGGCGGCAGGTGGTGACAGCCCTGTCCGTCCTTCGTAATCCCCCACGTTCGGGTATGGTGTAGGAGTACGTAAATTGTCACATGAGGTTGCTGGCAGACCAGTACTCGGTGGCCTCCCGACCTATCTCACACTTAGCGCTAGCTCTTACTCATGTACATGTATGATTACTTACTATTCTTTGCATAGCTGTATCAAGGATATGCCTGCTCTCATAGATTTATTCTTTTATTCTTTAGTCCTTCTTCCTTCTTTCTCTGCTCAGGTGCTAGACTCGAGTGTGTGTCACACTATCCCAAAACTATCATGTTTACCCCTGCCATAAGCATTGGTTCATCTTTGCAATCATGTTATCTTGTTCATATCCAAACTAGACTCTTTACACCATGCCTTTCTTTGGGAAAATATAAATAACGATACCCTGAAATACTTCCGGGTGAAATGCTACAACGGTATTTCCGTGCGCTTGCGGAGTTAAATCTGTAATCGTTAAGATTTACCGGTTGACATTCTCTGGTGTCATTGCCTTTTTGGCAGTGATGCTGGGAAATGCCAACAGGCATTTCTAGCGCCGTTGCCGGGAATGGGTCCTATCTCTATTCTTGGTGACGACGCTAAGAAATGCCAACATAGACTCATCAAACGTCACATCTACCGCTATTTCAACTTTCCCGGAGGTCTTGTTGAAAACACGGTAGGCATGCTCGTTTGCTCCATAGCCAAGAAGAAAATCTTCATCAACTTTAGGTGCAAACTTAGAGGATTTGGGTTTCTTGTTAAGTATGAAACACTTGCACCCAAACACTCTAAAGTAGGACACCTTTGGTTTGTTACCGGTTAGAAGCTCGTATGAAGTTTTCTTCAACATCTTGTGTAAGTAGAGGCGGTTGATAGCATGGCAAGCGGTGTTGACGGCTTTGGCCCAAAATAAATCCAAAGTCTTGTACTCATCTAGCATTGTCCTTGCCATGTCAATTAGTGTCTGGTTCTTCCTCTCTACTACACCATTTTGTTGAGGGGTGTATGGAGTTGAAAACTCATGCTTAATGCCCTCTTCATCAAGAAAATCGTCCACATGGGCGTTCCGGAATTCGGTTCCATTATCACTTCGCACTTTCTTGATTGGGAAGCCGAACTCCTTTTGTGCTCTTCTAATAAAGATCTTCACTTTCTCTTGCACTTGACTCTTGTCAAACATAAAGAACACCCAAGTGAAACGAGTACAGTCATCAACAATAACAAAACCATGTTTGTTACTGCCGATGCTAAGGTAGGCGATCGGTCCAAAGAGATCCATGTGAATTAGCTCTAATGGTTGCTTGGTGGAGACAATGCTCTTTGGTGGGTAAGGTACACCTACTTGCTTCCCAGCTTGACATGTGCTACACACCCTATCTTTTTCAAAATGAACATTTGTTAGTCCAAGAATGTGTTCATCTTTTAGAAGTTTGGCCAAGTTCCTCATCCCAACATGGGCTAGTCGGTGATGTCATAGCCAACCCATGATAGATTTTGCCACTAAACAAGTCTCAAGCTTTGCTTTACTTTTGTTGAAATCAACTAAGTAAAGCTTGCTTTTTAAGCGATTCGTAAAAGCAATAGAGGAATCCTCACTTTTATAGACTTCCACACCCTTATCCGTAAAGAGACAATTGTAGCCCATCTCACATAATTGAGAAACGGACAACAAATTTAACTCAACGAATCAACATGTAAAACATTTGTAATGAATGCTCAAGGGTTATAACAACTTTACCAAGACCGATGACATCCCCTTTTGAGTTGTCTCCAAAGACAATTTTCTCATTTGAATTATGCATAGGGGAATATGATGAGAACATACTCCTTTCTCCGGTCATATGATTTGTACATCCACTATCAAGCACCCAACTTGATCCATCGAAGGAGTATGCCTACAAAACAAGTTTAGTTCCTAGATTTAGGTCCCCAAGTAGAATTAGGGCCTTGCATGTTAGTCACAAGTATTTTAGGAACCCATATTGCTTTGTTCACATATATGTTGGTTTCTTTACCAACATACTTAGCAACAACTTTACCAAGGTCGTTGCACTTCAACACATAGCAAGATGATAAGCTTTCCCGGGGTGCATGGGCCTTTGGTTGATAAGCATCTTTGTTTTTGGTGACCCACATTGATTCCTTCTATTTCTAGGGAACCTGCTTTTGCCTGGGCACATTCTTTATGGGCTTAGTTTGATTAGGAGTCAGATTGGTAGCCTTCCCATTTTTGCGGGGCGTGGCACTACCGCTTGCGCAGCACTGCTACTCGTATGCGCGGCACTGCCGCAGGCTGTGCAGGCTGAACTGTACCAATCTGCTTCTTCCTCTCAAACTGCACACATTCAAAGCCATTTACCAGTTTTCTCCCATTGGTCTTAGCTCCTTTTGTGTGCCCGAGCCCATCTTTGATTGAGGGATGCCTTCCATTCTTGTATTGTGGCCTTTTTGGTTCATCCACCTTCTTGCCACCATTTTGAGCCTTTCCTTCCATGCACCCTCTTGCTATGATTTCATTGAGCCTAGCAATCACTTTTCTCATGGCCTCCATATTAGCAAGGTTAGTGGAATAAACATTTAAATCAAGATTATAGCATTTTCCACAACCTTGGTTAGTGGAGGGAGTAGAGGCATCCTTTGCCTTGGAGGGATGTGAGTTGCTATCCAAAAGAATGCTATATTGTTCCTCAAGTTCCTTGTGCTTTCCATCTAAGTCGCAATACTTTTGCTTGAGGGCAATATGTGCTTTCTTTATGATAGCATAGGCCTCTTGCTCTTTGGCCAAAGCCTTGCATAAGGTGTCCATCTCACTTCTCTCCTATGCAAGAGCTTCCTTGCTGTCAATATAGAGATCTTCTTGCTTGATAAGAGTGTCCTCTCTAGATGCTAGCTCGGCTTGAATGCTCTCTAATTCCTCCATTAGTTTAGTGATGAACAATTTGGTCTTTCTATCCAAATTTTTAGTTATTTGATTAATTTCTTCATCACTAGAGTAATCACTTGTATCACTACTAGAGATGTCTCTAGGGGGAGGACTTTTGGATTTCGGTTTGCATTTTATCTTCTCACCCTTTGCCATGAGGCAAATGTGAGGGGAGTAGTAGTCATCATCGGACATGTTGTTGAAGAGCCTTGGAGTGAAGGATGGCATGTGAATAGCCATGGTTGCAACCTTCTCATCCTCCTCACTTGAGCTATCTTTTGTTGAATCCCATTCATGCCCAATGTGAGCTTCCCCCATATGCCTTTTGCTCTTTTTATGGTCGGCCTTGCTCTCTTTCTTGCCCTAGTTGTATTTGTTGTCTTTCTTCTCATAGGGACAATGAGCAACAAAGTGTTCGGTGCTCCCACAATTGTAGCATGTTCTCTTTTTCTTGTTTGGGAACTTTCTCTTTACTACCTTGTAGCCTTCCTTTTTGAGCCCCTTGTAGTACCTTCTCATAAAGAGAGCAACATCTCCAATTTGTTCATATTGTTCACCATCACTTTCACTCTCACTAGATGATGATGTTGTCTCTACCTCTTCCTTGACTTTCTTGGGTACATTGGACTTGCTAATTGATGCTTGCTTGTTTGACTTGGACTGTTGGTAAAGGGTTGCTTGGTTGATTTATTTGCCTTGAGAGCAACATCCTTGATTTTCATGCCATCCAACCTTGCTTGCAAGTCACCAAGCTTTCTTCTCTCAAGTGCTTCCTCTCTTTGCATGTCAAAGGTCTTAATCCTTCCAAGCACATCGTTTGGTGTGAAATTCTCAAACTTCTTCTTGTCTCTAATCAATGTCACAACAGTCTCATTTCTTAGTGAGTAAGCCTCTAACATAATCTTGACTACCTTGTGATCATTGATTTCATCTCCACTGAGACCTCTAATCTTTTCAACAATTACCATCAATCTATCAAACATCTCTTGTGGCCCTTCTCCATCCATTATCACAAATCGGTTGAGTCTTGCCATCAACAAATCAATCTTGGATTGTCTCACTTTGTCAACCCCTTCATGAGCAATATGCAAAGTGTCCCAAATCTCCTTGGCCACCTCCACTCCCATCACTTTGCTGTGTTCCTCACCACTCAAGGCACTTAGTAGGACACTAGTGGCTTGAGCATTGAGATGGATGTGGCGATACTCAAGTGGCGCTGGGTGTTCGGGATCAACCGGTGGCTCCACACTTATCTTGACAATCTCCCAAAGCTCCGAATGGAGACCTACAAGATAGGCTTTCATCATGTGCTTCCACTTGGCAAAGTTTGTCCCATCAAATTGAGAAAACTTGCCTGCGGGTACATTGATGAGAGCTCTATGGTCAAGGTTAGGCATAGATGAATAATTAAAGGATACAGCTTGATATTTCTTGTTGTTGTCGTCCTTTGACTTGTTCTCTTTCTTGCCACCTCTTGGAAGCTTGGTAGGAGATGTCATCATCTCCATCTTCGGTGCTAATTGATTCCTCTTCACTTGAGGGGATCTTGCTTGCTTTCTCCTCCTCTTGCTTCTTCTTCAATTCTTCTCTTCTCTTCTTCTCTTCTCTTTCAAATCTTTGAGCTTCTTTTCTTTTCATCTTCTCAGCCCATCTTTGCTTCTTTTCTTCTTCTTCTTCTTTCTTTCTTTTTCTTTCTTCTCTTCTCAATCTTCTTTCTTCTTTTCTTCTTGCTTTTTTGCCTTCGGACATAATGCCGGGCGGGAGAGTAGTGTTACTTGCTGTGGAGCAAGTCTCACAACTGTTGTCGGTGGAGTGTAGCCCAACACCTTCCGGTGGCACACCTTGCATTCTGCTTGTTTCTTCCCTTTCCTTAGCCATCACTCACGCGGTTAAGCATCAATTGAGTGACCTGTACTCTGATACTACTTGTAGGATCCCTGCTAAGCCTAGAGGGGGGGGCAAATAGGCTTGTCAAAATAAAAACTTGAACTCACTGTCAGTTCCTGCGCGACACTATCGCTCGGAGCCCTAGCACTGCCGCTCGAGCGGCACTACTGGGCACATGCGTAGCACTGCTGCATGCACAGACACACTCGAGCTCATAATTCAAAAACTGCCCAAGGAAATTTAGATCAGGTAAATTTTAGAGCTTCCTAGGGTAGAGATGAACCTATTCCACCACTGGATTCGAGTTGGAAGCGTATGCGGAAGTAGATTGGGACCAAACCCTAAAAACAATAACAAACAAGTAGAGAGCAACACAAATTGCAAGAACATGAGAGACAAGGTGTTTATCCCGTGGTTCAGCTCGCCACAAAGGCTTGCCTACCTGAAGCGCCCTCGGTCATCTGAGAACTCAAATGTGATACAAATACTAGTCCCAGGAGGCTAGTAACACATTTATTACATCAGATAAGTTTCAGCGCAGTAGTCTCGACAAGCGTGGGCAATGAAGACATGCCACACAAAGAAGATTGAGAAGAGAAGAAAGAAAAAGAAAGAAAGAAGAAGAAGAAGAAAAGAAGCAAAGATGGGCTGAGAAGATGAAAAGAAAAGAAGCTCAAAGATTTGAAAGAGAAGAGAAGAAGAGAAGAGAAGAATTGAAGAAGAAGCAAGAGGAGGAGAAAGCAAGCAAGATCCCCTCAAGTGAAGAGGAATCAATTAGCACCGAAGATGGAGATGATGACATCTCCTACCAAGCTTCCAAGGGTGGCAAGAAAGAGAACAAGTCAAAGGACGACAACAACAAGAAATATCAAGCTGTATCCTTTAATTATTCATCTATGCCTAACCTTGACCATAGAGCTCTCATCAATGTACCCGCAGGCAAGTTTTCTCAATTTGATGGGACAAACTTTGCCAAGTGGAAGCACATGATGAAAGCCTATCTTGTAGGTCTCCATTCGGAGCTTTGGGAGATTGTCAAGATAAGTGTGGAGCCACCGGTTGATCCCGAACACCCAGCGCCACTTGAGTATCGCCACATCCATCTCAATGCTCAAGCCACTAGTGTCCTACTAAGTGCCTTGAGTGGTGAGGAACACAGCAAAGTGATGGGAGTGGAGGTGGCCAAGGAGATTTGGGACACTTTGCATATTGCTCATGAAGGGGTTGACAAAGTGAGACAATCCAAGATTGATTTGTTGATGGCAAGACTCAACCGATTTGTGATAATGGATGGAGAAGGGCCACAAGAGATGTTTGATAGATTGATGGTAATTGTTGAAAAGATTAGAGGTCTCAGTGGAGATGAAATCAATGATCACAAGGTAGTCAAGATTATGTTAGAGGCTTACTCACTAAGAAATGAGACTGTTGTGACATTGATTAGAGACAAGAAGAAGTTTGAGAATTTCACACCAAACGATGTGCTTGGAAGGATTAAGACCTTTGACATGCAAAGAGAGGAAGCACTTGAGAGAAGAAAGCTTGGTGACTTGCAAGCAAGGTTGGATGGCATGAAAATCAAGGATGTTGCTCTCAAGGCAAATAAATCAACCAAGCAACCCTTTACCAACAGTCCAAGTCAAACAAGCAAGCATCAATTAGCAAGTCCAATGTACCCAAGAAAGTCAAGGAAGAGGTAGAGACAACATCATCATCTAGTGAGAGTGAAAGTGATGGTGAACAATATGAACAAATTGGAGATGTTGCTCTCTTTATGAGAAGGTACTACAAGGGGCTCAAAAAGGAAGGCTACAAGGTAGTAAAGAGAAAGTTCCCAAACAAGAAAAAGAGAACATGCTACAATTGTGGGAGCACCGAACACTTTGTTGCTCATTGTCCCTATGAGAAGAAAGACAACAAATACAACTAGGGCAAGAAAGAGAGCAAGGCCGACCATAAAAAGAGCAAAAGGCATATGGGGGAAGCTCACATTGGGCATGAATGGGATTCAACAAAAGATAGCTCAAGTGAGGAGGATGAGAAGGTTGCAACCATGGCTATTCACATGCCATCCTTCACTCCAAGGCTCTTCAACAACATGTCCGATGATGACTACTACTCCCCTCACATTTGCCTCATGGCAAAGGGTGAGAAGATAAAATGCAAACCGAAATCCAAAAGTCCTCCCCCTAGAGACATCTCTAGTAGTGATACAAGTGATTACTCTAGTGATGAAGAAATTAATCAAATAACTAAAAATTTGGATAGAAAGACCAAATTGTTCATCACTAAACTAATGGAGGAATTAGAGAGCATTCAAGCCGAGCTAGCATCTAGAGAGGACACTCTTATCAAGCAAGAAGATCTCTATATTGACAGCAAGGAAGCTCTTGCATAGGAGAGAAGTGAGATGGACACCTTATGCAAGGCTTTGGCCAAAGAGCAAGAGGCCTATGCTATCATAAAGAAAGCACATATTGCCCTCAAGCAAAAGTATTGCGACTTAGATGGAAAGCACAAGGAACTTGAGGAACAATATAGCATTCTTTTGGATAGCAACTCACATCCCTCCAAGGCAAAGGATGCCTCTACTCCCTCCACTAACCAAGGTTGTGGAAAATGCTATAATCTTGATTTAAATGTTTATTCCACTAACCTTGCTAATATGGAGGCCATGAGAAAAGTGATTGCTAGGCTCAATGAAATCATAGCAAGAGGGTGCATGGAAGGAAAGGCTCAAAATGGTGGCAAGAAGGTGGATGAACCAAAAAGGCCACAATACAAGAATGGAAGGCATCCCTCAATCAAAGATGGGCTCGGGCACACAAAAGGAGCTAAGACCAATGGGAGAAAACTGGTAAATGGCTTTGAATGTGTGCAGTTTGAGAGGAAGAAGCAGATTGGTACAGTTCAGCCTGCACAGCCTGCGGCAGTGCCGCGCATACGAGTAGCAGTGCTGCGCAAGCGGTAGTGCCACGCCCCGCAAAAATGGGAAGGCTACCAATCTGACTCCTAATCAAACTAAGCCCATAAAGAATGTGCCCAGGCAAAAGCAGGTTCCCTAGAAATAGAAGGAATCAATGTGGGTCACCAAAAACAAAGATGCTTATCAACCAAAGGCCCATGCACCCCGGGAAAGCTTATCATCTTGCTATGTGTTGAAGTGCAACGACCTTGGTAAAGTTGTTGCTAAGTATGTTGGTAAAGAAACCAACATATATGTGAACAAAGCAATATGGGTTCCTAAAATACTTGTGACTAACATGCAAGGCCCTAATTCTACTTGGGGACCTAAATCTAGGAACTAAACTTGTTTTGTAGGCATACTCCTTCGATGGATCAAGTTGGGTGCTTGATAGTGGATGTACAAATCATATGACCGGAGAAAGGAGTATGTTCTCATCATATTCCCCTATGCATAATTCAAATGAGAAAATTGTCTTTGGAGACAACTCAAAAGGGGATGTCATCGGTCTTGGTAAAGTTGTTATAACCCTTGAGCATTCATTACAAATGTTTTACATGTTGATTCGTTGAGTTAAATTTGTTGTCCGTTTCTCAATTATGTGAGATGGGCTACAATTGTCTCTTTACGGATAAGGGTGTGGAAGTCTATAAAAGTGAGGATTCCTCTATTGCTTTTACGAATCGCTTAAAAAGCAAGCTTTACTTAGTTGATTTCAACAAAAGTAAAGCAAAGCTTGAGACTTGTTTAGTGGCAAAATCTATCATGGGTTGGCTATGACATCACCGACTAGCCCATGTTGGGATGAGGAACTTGGCCAAACTTCTAAAAGATGAACACATTCTTGGACTAACAAATGTTCATTTTGAAAAAGATAGGGTGTGTAGCACATGTCAAGCTGGGAAGCAAGTAGGTGTACCTTACCCACCAAAGAGCATTGTCTCCACCAAGCAACCATTAGAGCTAATTCACATGGATCTCTTTGGACCGATCGCCTACCTTAGCATCGGCAGTAACAAACATGGTTTTGTTATTGTTGATGACTGTACTCGTTTCACTTGGGTGTTCTTTATGTTTGACAAGAGTCAAGTGCAAGAGAAAGTGAAGATCTTTATTAGAAGAGCACAAAAGGAGTTCGGCTTCCCAATCAAGAAAGTGCGAAGTGATAATGGAACCGAATTCCGGAACGCCCATGTGGACGATTTTCTTGATGAAGAGGGCATTAAGCATGAGTTTTCAACTCCATACACCCCTCAACAAAATGGTGTAGTAGAGAGGAAGAACCAGACACTAATTGACATGGCAAGGACAATGCTAGATGAGTACAAGACTTTGGATTTATTTTGGGCCAAAGCCGTCAACACCGCTTGCCATGCTATCAACCGCCTCTACTTACACAAGATGTTGAAGAAAACTTCATACGAGCTTCTAACCGGTAACAAACCAAAGGTGTCCTACTTTAGAGTGTTTGGGTGCAAGTGTTTCATACTTAACAAGAAACCCAAATCCTCTAAGTTTGCACCTAAAGTTGATGAAGATTTTCTTCTTGGCTATGGAGCAAACGAGCATGCCTACCGTGTTTTCAACAAGACCTCCGGGAAAGTTGAAATAGCGGTAGATGTGACGTTTGATGAGTCTATGTTGGCATTTCTTAGCGTCGTCACCAAGAATAGAGATAGGACCCATTCCCGGCAACGGCGCTAGAAATGCCTGTTGGCATTTCCCAGCATCACTGCCAGAAAGGCAATGACACCAGAGAATGTCAACCGGTAAATCTTAACGATTACAGATTTAACTCCGCAAGCGCACGGAAATACCGTTGTAGCCTTCCTTTTTGAGCCCCTTGTAGTACCTTCTCATAAAGAGAGCAACATCTCCAATTTGTTCATATTGTTCACCATCACTTTCACTCTCACTAGATGATGATGTTGTCTCTACCTCTTCCTTGACTTTCTTGGGTACATTGGACTTGCTAATTGATGCTTGCTTGTTTGACTTGGACTGTTGGTAAAGGGTTGCTTGGTTGATTTATTTGCCTTGAGAGCAACATCCTTGATTTTCATGCCATCCAACCTTGCTTGCAAGTCACCAAGCTTTCTTCTCTCAAGTGCTTCCTCTCTTTGCATGTCAAAGGTCTTAATCCTTCCAAGCACATCGTTTGGTGTGAAATTCTCAAACTTCTTCTTGTCTCTAATCAATGTCACAACAGTCTCATTTCTTAGTGAGTAAGCCTCTAACATAATCTTGACTACCTTGTGATCATTGATTTCATCTCCACTGAGACCTCTAATCTTTTCAACAATTACCATCAATCTATCAAACATCTCTTGTGGCCCTTCTCCATCCATTATCACAAATCGGTTGAGTCTTGCCATCAACAAATCAATCTTGGATTGTCTCACTTTGTCAACCCCTTCATGAGCAATAT
This sequence comes from Tripidium arundinaceum, assembly GCA_030439765.1. NCBI lineage: Eukaryota > Viridiplantae > Streptophyta > Magnoliopsida > Poales > Poaceae > Tripidium > Tripidium arundinaceum. Next base: position 431 of record JAHUYU010001777.1, on the reverse strand, counting down.
GCAAAGTGTCCCAAATCTCCTTGGCCACCTCCACTCCCATCACTTTGCTGTGTTCCTCACCACTCAAGGCACTTAGTAGGACACTAGTGGCTTGAGCATTGAGATGGATGTGGCGATACTCAAGTGGCGCTGGGTGTTCGGGATCAACCGGTGGCTCCACACTTATCTTGACAATCTCCCAAAGCTCCGAATGGAGACCTACAAGATAGGCTTTCATCATGTGCTTCCACTTGGCAAAGTTTGTCCCATCAAATTGAGAAAACTTGCCTGCGGGTACATTGATGAGAGCTCTATGGTCAAGGTTAGGCATAGATGAATAATTAAAGGATACAGCTTGATATTTCTTGTTGTTGTCGTCCTTTGACTTGTTCTCTTTCTTGCCACCCTTGGAAGCTTGGTAGGAGATGTCATCATCTCCATCTTCGGCTTCG
>JAHUYU010002343.1:0-12289 GCA_030439765.1 Tripidium arundinaceum | reverse complement strand
TTGAAGTGAGTAGCCGAAAACCGAGTGGCGTTTTTCAAGAATGGTCATTAATCGCAGAGTTTGCTCCTGAGTGAGTTTATTACTAACGATCACAGGAAACTCTGGATTATTGTTTAGGAAAGCATAGGTAAGACCGGGTGGTAAAGTTTTGAGTTCTATGGGGGGTCTAGGTGTTTCTGTAAACTCATCTAAGGGTTCAGGTTCAGAAGGTTCGGCCTCTTCTTCAGTGAAGAAGCGGGCTTCCTCTTCTAAGTCTGGATCATCTAAAAGTTCTAGAGATGCAGCCTTTACCTCCTCCATAGGATCAGGCAAAAGATATGGCTCGGTCTTATTATTCAAGGAGTGAGTTATTGTAATTGGAAGTTTAAAATCCTTTCCCAAGGAAATGTGGAGCTTTCCAGTTTGACCTTCATAAAGGAGTCTTCTAAAAGGTTGTCCAATCAGTAGGTCGAAACCCCATATATCAAAGATATAAAAGTTCAAATGAACCATGGAGCCTTCTACCATAAAGGGTAGGACATTAATAATTCCAAGACTGGGGACTAATCGTCCCGAAGATTCCTTTATGACCTTTGTTGTGGGGGTTAAAACAAGTTTCCCAAATAAATTAAGTGCAAAAGCTTCGGACATAATATTGATCCCCACAACAGGATTATAGAGAGCGTTAAATTGATCAGAATTATAAGCACAGCGTATAGTTATAGAGGGTGTGTCCACTCGGATTACTTCAGAGGAAAGCTCTGACTCCTCTAACCATTCGCTACTCATAACCGAGATAAGCTCTCTCAATTGACGTTCACTTGGTAAACAAATGCTAAATTGGCCGTTTTGGGGTCGGTCTATAGAATGGTAGTTTGAAATGTTTCCAAAATCGGCAAAGAGATCGGATTCTATGTCTAGCATGAAATCAGATGGTAGAATTTCTTCCTTTTGTGGCTCAGAACCTGGGATAGCTAAAGTGGTTGCATAATTAAGTTGAGCTCCTGTCAAAGTTTTACTTGCATAAGCAATTGCATAATGCTTTTTATCTTTAGTTTGTCCCAAAACTGCCCCCACAGCATAATCACTAGCATCACACATAATTTCAAAAGGCAACGACCAATCAGGGGGTTGAATGATTGGTGCAGAGATGAGTGCTTGCTTTAATAAATTGAAAGAATTTAGACATGCATCATCAAATTCGAAAGGAGCATCCTTGGCTAGCAAAAGAGTAAGTGGTCTCGCAATAAATGAAAAGTCTTTTATAAATCTGCGATAAAAACCAGCATGGCCAAGAAAACTTCGAATTCCTTTTATATTCACAGGTGGAGGTAGTTGTTCAATTACTTCAATTTTAGCTCTATCTACCTCAATACCTCTTTCAGACACTAGGTGTCCTAGCACTATTCCTTCTCTAACCATAAAATGACATTTTTCCCAATTAAGGATTAAGTGCTTTTCTTCACATCTTTGCAAAACCTTATCTAAGTTCTCAAGACAACTATCAAAAGTTTTTCCATAAACTGAGAAATCATCCATGAAAACTTCCATAATCTCTTCAATCATATCAGAAAATATAGACATCATACATCTTTGAAAAGAAGCTGGTGCATTACATAACCCAAAAGACATTCTACGATAAGCATACGTTCCATATGGGCATGTAAAAGTGGTTTTGCTTTGATCATCAGGATGGATAGGGATCTGGTGATACCCTAAATATCCATCTAGAAAACAGAAAAACGAGTGTTTTGCTAACCGCTCTAACATCTCATCTATAAAAGGTAAAGGAAAGTGATCCTTTTTCGTGGCTTTATTCAGTTTTCTATAGTCTATGCACATCCGCCACCCTGTGACGGTGCGTTGCGGAATTAGCTCATTCTTATCATTAGTAACAACAGTCATGCCTCCCTTTTTAGGCACAACTTGAACAGGGCTTACCCACTCACTATGCGGCACAGGATATATAATCCCTGCATGCAGCAACTTTATAACTTCTTTTTTAACTACCTCTCTCATCGCGTTGTTAAGTCTACGTTGAGGCTCTCGAGAGGGTGTAACAGAAGGATCTGTCGGAATACGATGGGTACAAATCATAGGACTGATTCCTGTGAGATCTTGAAGTGAGTAGCCGAAAACCGAGTGGCGTTTTTCAAGAATGGTCATTAATCGCAGAGTTTGCTCCTGAGTGAGTTTATTACTAACGATCACAGGAAACTCTGGATTATTGTTTAGGAAAGCATAGGTAAGACCGGGTGGTAAAGTTTTGAGTTCTATGGGGGGTCTAGGTGTTTCTGTAAACTCATCTAAGGGTTCAGGTTCAGAAGGTTCGGCCTCTTCTTCAGTGAAGAAGCGGGCTTCCTCTTCTAAGTCTGGATCATCTAAAAGTTCTAGAGATGCAGCCTTTACCTCCTCCATAGGATCAGGCAAAAGATATGGCTCGGTCTTATTATTCAAGGAGTGAGTTATTGTAATTGGAAGTTTAAAATCCTTTCCCAAGGAAATGTGGAGCTTTCCAGTTTGACCTTCATAAAGGAGTCTTCTAAAAGGTTGTCCAATCAGTAGGTCGAAACCCCATATATCAAAGATATAAAAGTTCAAATGAACCATGGAGCCTTCTACCATAAAGGGTAGGACATTAATAATTCCAAGACTGGGGACTAATCGTCCCGAAGATTCCTTTATGACCTTTGTTGTGGGGGTTAAAACAAGTTTCCCAAATAAATTAAGTGCAAAAGCTTCGGACATAATATTGATCCCCACAACAGGATTATAGAGAGCGTTAAATTGATCAGAATTATAAGCACAGCGTATAGTTATAGAGGGTGTGTCCACTCGGATTACTTCAGAGGAAAGCTCTGACTCCTCTAACCATTCGCTACTCATAACCGAGATAAGCTCTCTCAATTGACGTTCACTTGGTAAACAAATGCTAAATTGGCCGTTTTGGGGTCGGTCTATAGAATGGTAGTTTGAAATGTTTCCAAAATCGGCAAAGAGATCGGATTCTATGTCTAGCATGAAATCAGATGGTAGAATTTCTTCCTTTTGTGGCTCAGAACCTGGGATAGCTAAAGTGGTTGCATAATTAAGTTGAGCTCCTGTCAAAGTTTTACTTGCATAAGCAATTGCATAATGCTTTTTATCTTTAGTTTGTCCCAAAACTGCCCCCACAGCATAATCACTAGCACTCATCTCTGCACCAATCATTCAACCCCCTGATTGGTCGTTGCCTTTTGAAATTATGTGTGATGCTAGTGATTATGCTGTGGGGGCAGTTTTGGGACAAACTAAAGATAAAAAGCATTATGCAATTGCTTATGCAAGTAAAACTTTGACAGGAGCTCAACTTAATTATGCAACCACTTTAGCTATCCCAGGTTCTGAGCCACAAAAGGAAGAAATTCTACCATCTGATTTCATGCTAGACATAGAATCCGATCTCTTTGCCGATTTTGGAAACATTTCAAACTACCATTCTATAGACCGACCCCAAAACGGCCAATTTAGCATTTGTTTACCAAGTGAACGTCAATTGAGAGAGCTTATCTCGGTTATGAGTAGCGAATGGTTAGAGGAGTCAGAGCTTTCCTCTGAAGTAATCCGAGTGGACACACCCTCTATAACTATACGCTGTGCTTATAATTCTGATCAATTTAACGCTCTCTATAATCCTGTTGTGGGGATCAATATTATGTCCGAAGCTTTTGCACTTAATTTATTTGGGAAACTTGTTTTAACCCCCACAACAAAGGTCATAAAGGAATCTTCGGGACGATTAGTCCCCAGTCTTGGAATTATTAATGTCCTACCCTTTATGGTAGAAGGCTCCATGGTTCATTTGAACTTTTATATCTTTGATATATGGGGTTTCGACCTACTGATTGGACAACCTTTTAGAAGACTCCTTTATGAAGGTCAAACTGGAAAGCTCCACATTTCCTTGGGAAAGGATTTAAACTTCCAATTACAATAACTCACTCCTTGAATAATAAGACCGAGCCATATCTTTTGCCTGATCCTATGGAGGAGGTAAAGGCTGCATCTCTAGAACTTTTAGATGATCCAGACTTAGAAGAGGAAGCCCGCTTCTTCACTGAAGAAGAGGCCGAACCTTCTGAACCTGAACCCTTAGATGAGTTTACAGAAACACCTAGACCCCCCATAGAACTCAAAACTTTACCACCCGGTCTTACCTATGCTTTCCTAAACAATAATCCAGAGTTTCCTGTGATCGTTAGTAATAAACTCACTCAGGAGCAAACTCTGCGATTAATGACCATTCTTGAAAAACGCCACTCGGTTTTCGGCTACTCACTTCAAGATCTCACAGGAATCAGTCCTATGATTTGTACCCATCGTATTCCGACAGATCCTTCTGTTACACCCTCTCGAGAGCCTCAACGTAGACTTAACAACGCGATGAGAGAGGTAGTTAAAAAAGAAGTTATAAAGTTGCTGCATGCAGGGATTATATATCCTGTGCCGCATAGTGAGTGGGTAAGCCCTGTTCAAGTTGTGCCTAAAAAGGGAGGCATGACTGTTGTTACTATGATAAGAATGAGCTAATTCCGCAACGCACCGTCACAGGGTGGCGGATGTGCATAGACTATAGAAAACTGAATAAAGCCACGAAAAAGGATCACTTTCCTTTACCTTTTATAGATGAGATGTTAGAGCGGTTAGCAAAACACTCGTTTTTCTGTTTTCTAGATGGATATTTAGGGTATCACCAGATCCCTATCCATCCTGATGATCAAAGCAAAACCACTTTTACATGCCCATATGGAACGTATGCTTATCGTAGAATGTCTTTTGGGTTATGTAATGCACCAGCTTCTTTTCAAAGATGTATGATGTCTATATTTTCTGATATGATTGAAGAGATTATGGAAGTTTTCATGGATGATTTCTCAGTTTATGGAAAAACTTTTGATAGTTGTCTTGAGAACTTAGATAAGGTTTTGCAAAGATGTGAAGAAAAGCACTTAATCCTTAATTGGGAAAAATGTCATTTTATGGTTAGAGAAGGAATAGTGCTAGGACACCTAGTGTCTGAAAGAGTATTGAGGTAGATAGAGCTAAAATTGAAGTAATTGAACAACTACCTCCACCTGTGAATATAAAAGGAATTCGAAGTTTTCTTGGCCATGCTGGTTTTTATCGCAGATTTATAAAAGACTTTTCATTTATTGCGAGACCACTTACTCTTTTGCTAGCCAAGGATGCTCCTTTCGAATTTGATGATGCATGTCTAAATTCTTTCAATTTATTAAAGCAAGCACTCATCTCTGCACCAATCATTCAACCCCCTGATTGGTCGTTGCCTTTTGAAATTATGTGTGATGCTAGTGATTATGCTGTGGGGGCAGTTTTGGGACAAACTAAAGATAAAAAGCATTATGCAATTGCTTATGCAAGTAAAACTTTGACAGGAGCTCAACTTAATTATGCAACCACTTTAGCTATCCCAGGTTCTGAGCCACAAAAGGAAGAAATTCTACCATCTGATTTCATGCTAGACATAGAATCCGATCTCTTTGCCGATTTTGGAAACATTTCAAACTACCATTCTATAGACCGACCCCAAAACGGCCAATTTAGCATTTGTTACCAAGTGAACGTCAATTGAGAGAGCTTATCTCGGTTATGAGTAGCGAATGGTTAGAGGAGTCAGAGCTTTCCTCTGAAGTAATCCGAGTGGACACACCCTCTATAACTATACGCTGTGCTTATAATTCTGATCAATTTAACGCTCTCTATAATCCTGTTGTGGGGATCAATATTTGTCCGAAGCTTTTGCACTTAATTTATTTGGGAAACTTGTTTTAACCCCCACAACAAAGGTCATAAAGGAATCTTCGGGACGATTAGTCCCCAGTCTTGGAATTATTAATGTCCTACCCTTTATGGTAGAAGGCTCCATGGTTCATTTGAACTTTTATATCTTTGATATATGGGGTTTCGACCTACTGATTGGACAACCTTTTAGAAGACTCCTTTATGAAGGTCAAACTGGAAAGCTCCACATTTCCTTGGGAAAGGATTTTAAACTTCCAATTACAATAACTCACTCCTTGAATAATAAGACCGAGCCATATCTTTTGCCTGATCCTATGGAGGAGGTAAAGGCTGCATCTCTAGAACTTTTAGATGATCCAGACTTAGAAGAGGAAGCCCGCTTCTTCACTGAAGAAGAGGCCGAACCTTCTGAACCTGAACCCTTAGATGAGTTTACAGAAACACCTAGACCCCCCATAGAACTCAAAACTTTACCACCCGGTCTTACCTATGCTTTCCTAAACAATAATCCAGAGTTTCCTGTGATCGTTAGTAATAAACTCACTCAGGAGCAAACTCTGCGATTAATGACCATTCTTGAAAAACGCCACTCGGTTTTCGGCTACTCACTTCAAGATCTCACAGGAATCAGTCCTATGATTTGTACCCATCGTATTCCGACAGATCCTTCTGTTACACCCTCTCGAGAGCCTCAACGTAGACTTAACAACGCGATGAGAGAGGTAGTTAAAAAAGAAGTTATAAAGTTGCTGCATGCAGGGATTATATATCCTGTGCCGCATAGTGAGTGGGTAAGCCCTGTTCAAGTTGTGCCTAAAAAGGGAGGCATGACTGTTGTTACTAATGATAAGAATGAGCTAATTCCGCAACGCACCGTCACAGGGTGGCGGATGTGCATAGACTATAGAAAACTGAATAAAGCCACGAAAAAGGATCACTTTCCTTTACCTTTTATAGATGAGATGTTAGAGCGGTTAGCAAAACACTCGTTTTTCTGTTTTCTAGATGGATATTTAGGGTATCACCAGATCCCTATCCATCCTGATGATCAAAGCAAAACCACTTTTACATGCCCATATGGAACGTATGCTTATCGTAGAATGTCTTTTGGGTTATGTATGCACCAGCTTCTTTTCAAAGATGTATGATGTCTATATTTTCTGATATGATTGAAGAGATTATGGAAGTTTTCATGGATGATTTCTCAGTTTATGGAAAAACTTTTGATAGTTGTCTTGAGAACTTAGATAAGGTTTTGCAAAGATGTGAAGAAAAGCACTTAATCCTTAATTGGGAAAAATGTCATTTTATGGTTAGAGAAGGAATAGTGCTAGGACACCTAGTGTCTGAAAGAGGTATTGAGGTAGATAGAGCTAAAATTGAAGTAATTGAACAACTACCTCCACCTGTGAATATAAAAGGAATTCGAAGTTTTCTTGGCCATGCTGGTTTTTATCGCAGATTTATAAAAGACTTTTCATTTATTGCGAGACCACTTACTCTTTTGCTAGCCAAGGATGCTCCTTTCGAATTTGATGATGCATGTCTAAATTCTTTCAATTTATTAAAGCAAGCACTCATCTCTGCACCAATCATTCAACCCCCTGATTGGTCGTTGCCTTTTGAAATTATGTGTGATGCTAGTGATTATGCTGTGGGGGCAGTTTTGGGACAAACTAAAGATAAAAAGCATTATGCAATTGCTTATGCAAGTAAAACTTTGACAGGAGCTCAACTTAATTATGCAACCCACTTTAGCTATCCCAGGTTCTGAGCCACAAAAGGAAGAAATTCTACCATCTGATTTCATGCTAGACATAGAATCCGATCTCTTTGCCGATTTTGGAAACATTTCAAACTACCATTCTATAGACCGACCCCAAAACGGCCAATTTAGCATTTGTTTACCAAGTGAACGTCAATTGAGAGAGCTTATCTCGGTTATGAGTAGCGAATGGTTAGAGGAGTCAGAGCTTTCCTCTGAAGTAATCCGAGTGGACACACCCTCTATAACTATACGCTGTGCTTATAATTCTGATCAATTTAACGCTCTCTATAATCCTGTTGTGGGGATCAATATTATGTCCGAAGCTTTTGCACTTAATTTATTTGGGAAACTTGTTTTAACCCCCACAACAAAGGTCATAAAGGAATCTTCGGGACGATTAGTCCCCAGTCTTGGAATTATTAATGTCCTACCCTTTATGGTAGAAGGCTCCATGGTTCATTTGAACTTTTATATCTTTGATATATGGGGTTTCGACCTACTGATTGGACAACCTTTTAGAAGACTCCTTTATGAAGGTCAAACTGGAAAGCTCCACATTTCCTTGGGAAAGGATTTTAAACTTCCAATTACAATAACTCACTCCTTGAATAATAAGACCGAGCCATATCTTTTGCCTGATCCTATGGAGGAGGTAAAGGCTGCATCTCTAGAACTTTTAGATGATCCAGACTTAGAAGAGGAAGCCCGCTTCTTCCACTGAAGAAGAGGCCGAACCTTCTGAACCTGAACCCTTAGATGAGTTTACAGAAACACCTAGACCCCCCATAGAACTCAAAACTTTACCACCCGGTCTTACCTATGCTTTCCTAAACAATAATCCAGAGTTTCCTGTGATCGTTAGTAATAAACTCACTCAGGAGCAAACTCTGCGATTAATGACCATTCTTGAAAAACGCCACTCGGTTTTCGGCTACTCACTTCAAGATCTCACAGGAATCAGTCCTATGATTTGTACCCATCGTATTCCGACAGATCCTTCTGTTACACCCTCTCGAGAGCCTCAACGTAGACTTAACAACGCGATGAGAGAGGTAGTTAAAAAAGAAGTTATAAAGTTGCTGCATGCAGGGATTATATATCCTGTGCCGCATAGTGAGTGGGTAAGCCCTGTTCAAGTTGTGCCTAAAAAGGGAGGCATGACTGTTGTTACTAATGATAAGAATGAGCTAATTCCGCAACGCACCGTCACAGGGTGGCGGATGTGCATAGACTATAGAAAACTGAATAAAGCCACGAAAAAGGATCACTTTCCTTTACCTTTTATAGATGAGATGTTAGAGCGGTTAGCAAAACACTCGTTTTTCTGTTTTCTAGATGGATATTTAGGGTATCACCAGATCCCTATCCATCCTGATGATCAAAGCAAAACCACTTTTACATGCCCATATGGAACGTATGCTTATCGTAGAATGTCTTTTGGGTTATGTAATGCACCAGCTTCTTTTCAAAGATGTATGATGTCTATATTTTCTGATATGATTGAAGAGATTATGGAAGTTTTCATGGATGATTTCTCAGTTTATGGAAAAACTTTTGATAGTTGTCTTGAGAACTTAGATAAGGTTTTGCAAAGATGTGAAGAAAAGCACTTAATCCTTAATTGGGAAAAATGTCATTTTATGGTTAGAGAAGGAATAGTGCTAGGACACCTAGTGTCTGAAAGAGGTATTGAGGTAGATAGAGCTAAAATTGAAGTAATTGAACAACTACCTCCACCTGTGAATATAAAAGGAATTCGAAGTTTTCTTGGCCATGCTGGTTTTTATCGCAGATTTATAAAAGACTTTTCATTTATTGCGAGACCACTTACTCTTTTGCTAGCCAAGGATGCTCCTTTCGAATTTGATGATGCATGTCTAAATTCTTTCAATTTATTAAAGCAAGCACTCATCTCTGCACCAATCATTCAACCCCCTGATTGGTCGTTGCCTTTTGAAATTATGTGTGATGCTAGTGATTATGCTGTGGGGGCAGTTTTGGGACAAACTAAAGATAAAAAGCATTATGCAATTGCTTATGCAAGTAAAACTTTGACAGTAGCTCAACTTAATTATGCAACCACTTTAGCTATCCCAGGTTCTGAGCCACAAAAGGAAGAAATTTCTACCATCTGATTTCATGCTAGACATAGAATCCGATCTCTTTGCCGATTTTGGAAACATTTCAAACTACCATTCTATAGACCGACCCCAAAACGGCCAATTTAGCATTTGTTTACCAAGTGAACGTCAATTGAGAGAGCTTATCTCGGTTATGAGTAGCGAATGGTTAGAGGAGTCAGAGCTTTCCTCTGAAGTAATCCGAGTGGACACACCCTCTATAACTATACGCTGTGCTTATAATTCTGATCAATTTAACGCTCTCTATAATCCTGTTGTGGGGATCAATATTATGTCCGAAGCTTTTGCACTTAATTTATTTGGGAAACTTGTTTTAACCCCCACAACAAAGGTCATAAAGGAATCTTCGGGACGATTAGTCCCCAGTCTTGGAATTATTAATGTCCTACCCTTTATGGTAGAAGGCTCCATGGTTCATTTGAACTTTTATATCTTTGATATATGGGGTTTCGACCTACTGATTGGACAACCTTTTAGAAGACTCCTTTATGAAGGTCAAACTGGAAAGCTCCACATTTCCTTGGGAAAGGATTTTAAACTTCCAATTACAATAACTCACTCCTTGAATAATAAGACCGAGCCATATCTTTTGCCTGATCCTATGGAGGAGGTAAAGGCTGCATCTCTAGAACTTTTAGATGATCCAGACTTAGAAGAGGAAGCCCGCTTCTTCACTGAAGAAGAGGCCGAACCTTCTGAACCTGAACCCTTAGATGAGTTTACAGAAACACCTAGACCCCCCATAGAACTCAAAACTTTACCACCCGGTCTTACCTATGCTTTCCTAAACAATAATCCAGAGTTTCCTGTGATCGTTAGTAATAAACTCACTCAGGAGCAAACTCTGCGATTAATGACCATTCTTGAAAAACGCCACTCGGTTTTCGGCTACTCACTTCAAGATCTCACAGGAATCAGTCCTATGATTTGTACCCATCGTATTCCGACAGATCCTTCTGTTACACCCTCTCGAGAGCCTCAACGTAGACTTAACAACGCGATGAGAGAGGTAGTTAAAAAAGAAGTTATAAAGTTGCTGCATGCAGGGATTATATATCCTGTGCCGCATAGTGAGTGGGTAAGCCCTGTTCAAGTTGTGCCTAAAAAGGGAGGCATGACTGTTGTTACTAATGATAAGAATGAGCTAATTCCGCAACGCACCGTCACAGGGTGGCGGATGTGCATAGACTATAGAAAACTGAATAAAGCCACGAAAAAGGATCACTTTCCTTTACCTTTTATAGATGAGATGTTAGAGCGGTAGCAAAACACTCGTTTTTCTGTTTTCTAGATGGATATTTAGGGTATCACAGATCCCTATCCATCCTGATGATCAAAGCAAAACCACTTTTACATGCCCATATGGAACGTATGCTTATCGTAGAATGTCTTTTGGGTTATGTAATGCACCAGCTTCTTTTCAAAGATGTTTGATGTCTATATTTTCTGATATGATTGAAGAGATTATGGAAGTTTTCATGGATGATTTCTCAGTTTATGGAAAAACTTTTGATAGTTGTCTTGAGAACTTAGATAAGGTTTTGCAAAGATGTGAAGAAAAGCACTTAATCCTTAATTGGGAAAAATGTCATTTTATGGTTAGAGAAGGAATAGTGCTAGGACACCTAGTGTCTGAAAGAGGTATTGAGGTAGATAGAGCTAAAATTGAAGTAATTGAACAACTACCTCCACCTGTGAATATAAAAGGAATTCGAAGTTTTCTTGGCCATGCTGGTTTTTATCGCAGATTTATAAAAGACTTTTCATTTATTGCGAGACCACTTACTCTTTTGCTAGCCAAGGATGCTCCTTTCGAATTTGATGATGCATGTCTAAATTCTTTCAATTTATTAAAGCAAGCACTCATCTCTGCACCAATCATTCAACCCCCTGATTGGTCGTTGCCTTTTGAAATTATGTGTGATGCTAGTGATTATGCTGTGGGGGCAGTTTTGGGACAAACTAAAGATAAAAAGCATTATGCAATTGCTTATGCAAGTAAAACTTTGACAGGAGCTCAACTTAATTATGCAACCACTTTAGCTATCCCAGGTTCTGAGCCACAAAAGGAAGAAATTCTACCATCTGATTTCATGCTAGACATAGAATCCGATCTCTTTGCCGATTTTGGAAACATTTCAAACTACCATTCTATAGACCGACCCCAAAACGGCCAATTTAGCATTTGTTTACCAAGTGAACGTCAATTGAGAGAGCTTATCTCGGTTATGAGTAGCGAATGGTTAGAGGAGTCAGAGCTTTCCTCTGAAGTAATCCGAGTGGACACACCCTCTATAACTATACGCTGTGCTTATAATTCTGATCAATTTAACGCTCTCTATAATCCTGTTGTGGGGATCAATATTATGTCCGAAGCTTTTGCACTTAATTTATTTGGGAAACTTGTTTTAACCCCCACAACAAAGGTCATAAAGGAATCTTCGGGACGATTAGTCCCCAGTCTTGGAATTATTAATGTCCTACCCTTTATGGTAGAAGGCTCCATGGTTCATTTGAACTTTTATATCTTTGATATATGGGGTTTCGACCTACTGATTGGACAACCTTTTAGAAGACTCCTTTATGAAGGTCAAACTGC
>JAHUYU010003671.1:0-13551 GCA_030439765.1 Tripidium arundinaceum | reverse complement strand
CCGCTAGCCATGGGGAAGAGGAAGAGGAGGTCGCGCCATCGTCCATGGGGAAGAGGAAGGGGAGGTGCGAGGCCAGCCATGGGGAAGAAGGGGAGGTGCGAGGGAAGCTGCGGGGGCAGCGTGCGGAGCCTCGCTGGGGAAGCTGCTGCCGGACCTCGCCGAGGAAGCTGCTGCCGGCGGGGGGGCAGCGTGCGGAGGCTCGCGTCCATGGATGGGCTTGCGCCACCGGGGAGGAAAGCAGCAGCAACCGACCGAGTTGGAGGAGTCTCGAGGATGAGTTAATTCCAGCCAATACAGAGGGGGGGAGCTTCATATTGGAGATGAGGGAGCACAGGCTTGGTGAATACCGGTTGGCATTGAGGATGAATACCAATTCCCAATTCCAAACCATCCAAACAACTGTATTTGGAGATAGCCAATGCCAATTCCAATTCTGAGCCTTGAATATCTACATCCAAACGGGCTGTAAGAGATTACTAATATTTATGGTGCGTAATAAGTATCATTAGATTAATCGTTGCATATATTATTATAATACACTTATTTGGAGATACCAATATTACTAATATTTTCTATAAATCTAGTTAAAGTTAAGAAAATTTGACTTGCACGAAAATCTAGGCGACACTTAAAAAGGAACAGAGGGAGTATTTTAATAGAAAAGAGAGAAAAGTTATTTCTTAAACAAGAGCAAGTCTTATGCATATATTTCAAGATTATGTAAGGATGTCATGTGGGTCTATTTGTGTTATGAGCTAGTATATGTTAAAAATTAATATTATTAGAGAAGTTGTCTTAGAGCTAATAACTAGCTCATACTATTGAGGGTGCCCTAACTGATATGGTTCTCCTCTAACTAATTACTCCCTCTGCCCCAAAATAAGTACAGATCTCGCATTTCTAGGAATAAATCTCCAGTTTGATTAGATTTATAGAAAATAATATTAACTTTTTTTATCTTTAAAAGGTTTACTATGAAAATATATGATGTGGTTAATCTAATAACATATTTAGTATAATAAATATTAGTATTTTTTTGTATATGCTAAATATATGTCCGTGTGTTGCACCGGGATCACGATTTTTTAGACTGAACTTTAGTAATTGGAGGAGGAGGATGATTCGTATCGGATGCCAATACGTGAGTAGGGATTGAGATTTGGTATCACCAGGTAAATGATGACGTTAGAGTCTTTTTAGGTGTAGATAAAGATTTAGTTAAATTTAAGATTAATTGACTTCTCGATGTGCGAGATATACACTTATTTTGAGATGGAAGGCGGTACCTGTCATTTCATTTCACACGCAAAACCTGTACAGTTAGTAGTAGATTTTATCTGGTTTCTTCGTTGCTGCTTAACGTGCGTAAGCTTGTACGCAATATTCTATTATATTTGCTTAATACCTTTTCTATTCTAAATATAATTTTACTCTAGCTTTATCCTAAATCAGTTTTTTTTAAAAAAATTGATCTAGTTTATAGAAGAGTGCACTAACATCTATAACATTAAATTTGTTCGATAAACTTTTATATAAAATATATTTTAAAAATATATTTATTTACTAGAATCGTGTCCGTGCGTTGTAACGGAAAAAAAGTAGTACCATGATAACTCAGGTTTAAATGTATGTTGTACTACTTGGAGCGAGGTGTTTGCAACGTTCCATTTGTAGCTAGATCTGTCTCTTTCCATAATTTTTTACTTTTGACTTCATTAGTTTCCTCCTGAAAAACTGGAGCCAGCTAGCCAGGTCCTTTGCCTTCCTATCTATTTTATTTTTTATTTTTGACTTCTTTAGTTTCCTCCTGAAAAAACTGGAGCTAGCCACCTACTCCCTCGGTCCTAGTATAAAAGCGTATCTGTGATTCAAAATTTGTCCCAAATTAATGGGTACATATAGGTCATATAGGGTACTGTTTTCATCTATGGCGCCAGGGTGACAGCACAACAGAAGCACAGCGCCAGTTCGTGTGGGACCAAGAAAAAAAGATCTTGTAAAAAAAGAGAGAAAGAAAAGAACCAACGGAGATTATCTCTGGACTGCCGAGGCTCTCCAGAAGCTCTTCGAGTCCTCGTCTCATGGCTGCATGGATGGCAAGTGCAGCAACTGCAGCACCGTATGGGTCCTTGAAATGACGTTGTTACAGTAGTAAGGGTATTTTCATAATTTGTCATTCTGTATTGGTTTTCGTACCCAATCCTAAAATCACAATTTATTTTAGGACGGAGGGATGCCATCATAGGCGCCACCAAGCCACATCCGGTGCGGATGCGTGCGACTCGTGAGACACGACAGCTTCAGCGTGGCAGCACAGGTCCAGCAGTCGGCGCTAGGATAGCAGGGGCTGTAGAAGAAAGATCCTGAAAGAGGCTGACATTTTTTCCTAAAAAGAGGCATATAGCTTTTGCATACGAACTTGAAACCAGACAGTTTTTCCTAAAAAGAGGCTGACATGAAAGTTGTGTGGACACGTACAAGCTCGTTCCTATCTGGCCCATGACATGGTGTAGCATCAGCTAGACATGTGTCTGGGCCTGGCCCGGGCCAGCTCAGCCCACAACCCGACCAAAGCCCTAACCTGGCCCTGTCGAGCCTTGTCTAGGCCTGGTCAATGTTAACCATTGACCTAGGCCCACCAGTTAGTCTCTCTTTCCCTGAGCCACGCGGCGCAATCAAAAAATACCATGTGTCACCTCCATGTTTACTCTAGAAATATTAAATACAAATATATTTTCAGGAAATAGGAAAATTGATGTCAATCTTTAGAAATTGATAACTAATTCATACGAACTCCGAAAGTTATGATTCTTGTACTTAACATTTTCTTAAAATGAGCTCTATGAAATCATTATGAGTGCATTTGGATCTTATTACATTTTTGTTA
Organism: Tripidium arundinaceum; assembly: GCA_030439765.1. Classification (NCBI taxonomy): domain Eukaryota; kingdom Viridiplantae; phylum Streptophyta; class Magnoliopsida; order Poales; family Poaceae; genus Tripidium; species Tripidium arundinaceum. The sequence goes on along the minus strand of JAHUYU010003671.1, from coordinate 10,664 downwards.
GAATCCGATTTTATGTGATGTCTATAGTAGTTTGCTTGCCTCACAGACCCTAAGTATACAGAGGACATGCATGACAACTTTGTCATATCCCACCCACTCGTGGAATCCTAAGAGGCATGTATCGTCTTAGGATTTTTCTTCCGAAAGTAGATCAGCTCGAGTGTGCTTTCGTTTCGATCGTCACTCTCCAACAACCCACCAGCTCCACCTAACTCTCTTCACTCATTGCAGGGATCGGAGCCGGCCGCCCCACGAAATGTGCACCCGCACCAACGCGACATACACGCATGCATTTTATTATTTTCAGCACAAGATTGTCAGTTACGAATTTACGATCATTATCGATAGTACTACTGCATATCTATTCTTACCGCGCGGAATGGATTAGGTAATAATAATAACAACGGAAGTAAGCAATGGAAGGAAGGAAAGAGTATATATGTATGTATATAGCTGAGCTGAGGAGAGTGCTTACGAAGATGAGGCCCTTGATGTTGACCTCGGTGATGGTCTCGCCGCTCTCGTCGTCGGCGCCGGCGTCAATGGCGGCGTGGAGCCTGTCGACGAAGTCCTGGCGGCCCTGGCGCGCGCGGTCCGCGGTCGTCGCGGCGTGCTCGGCCAGCAGCTTGGTGATGAGGCCGTCGAACTGGTGGTGGACCCGCCGCAGCTTGGCCTGCACGCCCTGCAGGTCCAGACGAGCCAGCGCCGGCACGAAGTCGCTGATGTTGAACAGGCCAGCGCCAGTCAGCAGCGACACGATCATGTCCTTGTACCTGCACGCATAGCCATAGATGATATATGAATATTTCACATTCATATTTTGGTGAGCGGTTTTCTATTCACCGACAAGGCCGTTCGGTCCAGTTCTTGGAATGCTTACTCTTCAGCCTTCGATCACTTGCATACTCATGACAGCGTGCATGCAGCTTGTTCAGCTAGACGACCTCAATTCGATTAAAAGATAGTATTTTAAATTTCATTCAAAGCTAAGGTGGCATCAATTACTATCTTGGTAAAAAGAAGATTTTTTTATGCCCCTATATACGTGCCGTACGTAGTAGGAGATACATGGTTTTTTGATTTGAAATAAGGGAGATATATACATGATACTTGGATTTCATGGTAGCTCCTGACCTGTTCGACTCGTCCCCCTGCGCATCGAACACCCGCTTGCTCACGGTGATCTGCCCGACGATGTTGGCGAGGGCGCACACCAGCACCTCCGGCACGACGACGGGCCGCCCGGCCGCGGCCGCCTCCGCCACGCCGCGCAGCAGGTGGCCGGCCTCGTCGCGTCGCACGTGCGCCCAGTCCGCGAGCGCGCGCGCCCCGAGCAGGTGCACGCTGGCGAGCTTCCGCATCAGCTTCCACTTGGGCCCGTAGTTCGTGAACACCATGTTCTGGCACCCGTACGTGATGTCCGCGGCGCTCGCCACCGCCGGCCGGTTCGCATACCTCGCGTCCAGCGCCTTGAGGAATGTCCTCGCCGCGCCCGGCGACGACGCCACCACCACGCCGGTCGTGCCCATCTTCAGGTACATGATGGGCCCGTACTTACGCGCCAGCGCGGCCAGGCCGGCGTGAGGTGCCGGCCCGACGAGTGGCAGCGCGCCGAGGATAGGTAGGCCTGTTGGGCCCGGCGGGAGGTGGCCCCTGCGGCTGGAGGACGAGGCAGAAGAAGGTTGCAGCAGGGAGCGGAGCGCGAGGTGGAGGAGGAGGCAGAGGAAGGCGCTGGAGAGCACGACGGGGTCGGTGCACAACACGGCGAGCTGCATGGTGGCGTGCTACTGTGCCACGGACTGGAGGAGGACCTGCCCAAGCTAAGGGTGTCCCCGGCGTGCAGGACGGCTTTATATTCCTGAGGCGTTGCACCCTGCAGCACGCTGCGGGCCTGCGGCTGCGTACTCGGAACGAGACAACCAGCGTTGTCTTCACACAAAAGCGCGCGCTCTCCCTCTCTGTCTATGGCCTTGTTTAGTTCTAGTGTGTAAAGTTTTGATCGCGTCATATCGGCTATTATATGGGATGTCGGAGGGAGTGTTCGGATACAAATAAAAAAATAAATTACAAATTCCGTCAGTAAACTGCGAGACGAATTTATTAAGCCTAATTAATCCGTCGTTTGCGCAAGTGTTACTGTAGCACTTTATTGTTAAATCATAGACTAATTAGGCTCAAAAGATTCGTCTCGCAAAATAGTCGCAAACTGTACAATTAGTTATTTTTTTAGGCTACATTTAATACTCCATGTATGTGTTCAAACATCCGATGTGATGGGAATAGTAAATTTGGCAAAATATCTAAACCAGGCCTATATATATATACACACCACCTTCTGTTCTAAATTATAGGTCGTTTTAGCCTTCATGTATATGAGAACTGAAGGCCTTGCTAATTGATTCACTGAAATTCAAAGAAGTATCTTATTCAGAGAAAATTTACACTTACAGAATCCTCATCGCAGCCGATTCGTAACCCATCTTCACCATCAGCGTTTGTGAAAGTGGACAGTGATAACCAATGTTATCTCGCAAGAGGCCCATACTGGACAGGGTATATGTATATCGACTACTTGGAAGACAAGATATATCGACTAAATAGCCTTGGGAGCCAAGCAGATCATGTTAATCCACTCGGATACAATTAGATTACGTTGTAACAAACTAGAAAACTATAATCTAGGTCATTTGGCATTCCATTTGTAACCCTACACCTCAGACAATATAAGGGAAGGTAATGGCGAATCATTCACAGAGCGAAGCATCCTATAGCTTAGAACCCTTGACAAACTCATCACTGCCCCTGGTAAATCCGAGCATATGACGCAGGAGAAACATTCTCCACTAGACATAGGATATTATGTACCTAAACCGATACATCTACATCTCGTGTGCTACCCCTCTCTTTACGCAAAACGCTGATCTACTTTCGGAAGAAAAATCCTAAGACGATACATGCCTCTTAGGATTCCACGAGTGGGTGGGATATGACAAAGTTGTCATGCATGTCCTCTGTATACTTAGGGTCTGTGAGGCAAGCAAACTACTATAGACATCACATAAAATCGGATTCTAACAAAAATGTAATAAGATCCAAATGCACTCATAATGATTTCATAGAGCTCATTTTAAGAAAATGTTAAGTACAAGAATCATAACTTTCGGAGTTCGTATGAATTAGTTATCAATTTCTAAAGATTGACATCAATTTTCCTATTTCCTGAAAATATATTTGTATTTAATATTTCTAGAGTAAACATGGAGGTGACACATGGTATTTTTTGATTGCGCCGCGTGGCTCAGGGAAAGAGAGACTAACTGGTGGGCCTAGGTCAATGGTTAACATTGACCAGGCCTAGACAAGGCTCGACAGGGCCAGGTTAGGGCTTTGGTCGGGTTGTGGGCTGAGCTGGCCCGGGCCAGGCCCAGACACATGTCTAGCTGATGCTACACCATGTCATGGGCCAGATAGGAACGAGCTTGTACGTGTCCACACAACTTTCATGTCAGCCTCTTTTTAGGAAAAACTGTCTGGTTTCAAGTTCGTATGCAAAAGCTATATGCCTCTTTTTAGGAAAAAATGTCAGCCTCTTTCAGGATCTTTCTTCTACAGCCCCTGCTATCCTAGCGCCGACTGCTGGACCTGTGCTGCCACGCTGAAGCTGTCGTGTCTCACGAGTCGCACGCATCCGCACCGGATGTGGCTTGGTGGCGCCTATGATGGCATCCCTCCGTCCTAAAATAAATTGTGATTTTAGGATTGGGTACGAAAACCAATACAGAATGACAAATTATGAAAATACCCTTACTACTGTAACAACGTCATTTCAAGGACCCATACGGTGCTGCAGTTGCTGCACTTGCCATCCATGCAGCCATGAGACGAGGACTCGAAGAGCTTCTGGAGAGCCTCGGCAGTCCAGAGATAATCTCCGTTGGTTCTTTTCTTTCTCTCTTTTTTTACAAGATCTTTTTTTCTTGGTCCCACACGAACTGGCGCTGTGCTTCTGTTGTGCTGTCACCCTGGCGCCATAGATGAAAACAGTACCCTATATGACCTATATGTACCCATTAATTTGGGACAAATTTTGAATCACAGATACGCTTTTATACTAGGACCGAGGGAGTAGGTGGCTAGCTCCAGTTTTTTCAGGAGGAAACTAAAGAAGTCAAAAATAAAAAATAAAATAGATAGGAAGGCAAAGGACCTGGCTAGCTGGCTCCAGTTTTTCAGGAGGAAACTAATGAAGTCAAAAGTAAAAAATTATGGAAAGAGACAGATCTAGCTACAAATGGAACGTTGCAAACACCTCGCTCCAAGTAGTACAACATACATTTAAACCTGAGTTATCATGGTACTACTTTTTTTCCGTTACAACGCACGGACACGATTCTAGTAAATAAATATATTTTTAAAATATATTTTATATAAAAGTTTATCGAACAAATTTAATGTTATAGATGTTAGTGCACTCTTCTATAAACTAGATCAATTTTTTAAAAAAAACTGATTTAGGATAAAGCTAGAGTAAAATTATATTTAGAATAGAAAAGGTATTAAGCAAATATAATAGAATATTGCGTACAAGCTTACGCACGTTAAGCAGCAACGAAGAAACCAGATAAAATCTACTACTAACTGTACAGGTTTTGCGTGTGAAATGAAATGACAGGTACCGCCTTCCATCTCAAAATAAGTGTATATCTCGCACATCGAGAAGTCAATTAATCTTAAATTTAACTAAATCTTTATCTACACCTAAAAAGACTCTAACGTCATCATTTACCTGGTGATACCAAATCTCAATCCCTACTCACGTATTGGCATCCGATACGAATCATCCTCCTCCTCCAATTACTAAAGTTCAGTCTAAAAAATCGTGATCCCGGTGCAACACACGGACATATATTTAGCATATACAAAAAAATACTAATATTTATTATACTAAATATGTTATTAGATTAACCACATCATATATTTTCATAGTAAACCTTTTAAAGATAAAAAAAGTTAATATTATTTTCTATAAATCTAATCAAACTGGAGATTTATTCCTAGAAATGCGAGATCTGTACTTATTTTGGGGCAGAGGGAGTAATTAGTTAGAGGAGAACCATATCAGTTAGGGCACCCTCAATAGTATGAGCTAGTTATTAGCTCTAAGACAACTTCTCTAATAATATTAATTTTTAACATATACTAGCTCATAACACAAATAGACCCACATGACATCCTTACATAATCTTGAAATATATGCATAAGACTTGCTCTTGTTTAAGAAATAACTTTTCTCTCTTTTCTATTAAAATACTCCCTCTGTTCCTTTTTAAGTGTCGCCTAGATTTTCGTGCAAGTCAAATTTTCTTAACTTTAACTAGATTTATAGAAAATATTAGTAATATTGGTATCTCCAAATAAGTGTATTATAATAATATATGCAACGATTAATCTAATGATACTTATTACGCACCATAAATATTAGTAATCTCTTACAGCCCGTTTGGATGTAGATATTCAAGGCTCAGAATTGGAATTGGCATTGGCTATCTCCAAATACAGTTGTTTGGATGGTTTGGAATTGGGAATTGGTATTCATCCTCAATGCCAACCGGTATTCACCAAGCCTGTGCTCCCTCATCTCCAATATGAAGCTCCCCCCCTCTGTATTGGCTGGAATTAACTCATCCTCGAGACTCCTCCAACTCGGTCGGTTGCTGCTGCTTTCCTCCCGGTGGCGCAAGCCCATCCATGGACGCGAGCCTCCGCACGCTGCCCCCCCGCCGGCAGCAGCTTCCTCGGCGAGGTCCGGCAGCAGCTTCCCCAGCGAGGCTCCGCACGCTGCCCCCGCAGCTTCCCTCGCACCTCCCCTTCTTCCCCATGGCTGGCCTCGCACCTCCCCTTCCTCTTCCCCATGGACGATGGCGCGACCTCCTCTTCCTCTTCCCCATGGCTAGCGGCGCGACCTCGGCTTCCTCTTCCCCATGGTCGGTGGTGCGAGCTCCTCTTCCTCTTCCCCATGGCCGACGGCGCGACCTCTGCTTCATCTTCCCCATGGTCGGCGGCGCGAGCTCCTCTTCCTCTTCCCCATGGCCGGCGGTGCGAGCTCCTCTTCCTCTTCCCCAAGGCCGGCGACGCGAGCTCCTCTTCCCCAGCTACCGAGATCCGCCCGCCATGTTGGCCGAGGTCGAGCTCCCCTCGTCGTGGCTGGGGTTGAGCTCCCCCATGGCCGCAGACGAGCTCCCCCAACATTTCAATTCCATGCTTTTGCATCCAAACAGAAAATGGATTTGAGCTATTGCTAGGATTCCAAAAGCTAATTCAATGGTCATCCAAACAATAGTATTTGAATTGTGGCCATTTCAATACCATGGCTGCTTTGGTATTGAACCCAATTCAATTCCAGCTCCCCCAATATCTACATCCAAATGGACCCTTACATATATTTGGTCAAAGTTGAGAATGTTTGGCTCCTTGATATGTGAAACAGCAGTTAAAAAGGAACAGAGGGAGTATGAAATAATATGCTTAGAGCTGGCTCATAGACCACCATTGGAGCTGCCCTTGCATGCCTGAAATTAAAGCGTTTGTTCAATTCATTTGTAGGAGTAACAACCATCACGTCTCATGAGTGCCAAAGCCAAATTAATCCAGCTGTCCTGAAACTGCAAGCTAAGATTTTGCCTCTAGGACAAACGTTTTAGATTCATATTATCTGGAGAAACATTTCTTTAAGAAACTGAATCACTTTACAAAATCGTTTGGTTGGATTCTGATCCCAAAAATGTTTTATTCTTATGAAAAACCGTATAAATAAAAATATGTTTCAAAAAAAATTCTGAAGTTTTTTTGGACAAAGAACAACTCAAATACAACCCATTTTAATTTGTCCCACTTAAAAACGATTAACTGAAAAAAAAATTACAAGATGAGAGAGAAGAATCAGAATCCTGCGAGACCACCTTCTCGCCATTTCTCTGCCTCAGTACAAAAGCTACACCTGTTTGGAGCCGTTTCTAGTGTTCGACCTGGGAATCCGAATCGGAACTGCATGCCAAACGGCAGACGCACTCTGAGGCTCTGAGCTGAAGCCATGCACGTGCAGTGGTGAGAGCAGTGACGAGGGAATGACGACGACGCTTCCACCAGGTTAGGTGAAGGAGAGCGACGGCCGGGGCAAGCATGAACAAAATGGGTGGATGGATGGATTATGGATATCTATGGGCCGGGGGGTGCGGGGTTGGTAGCCGGAGGCCGGAGGTGAGGACGCACGTCCCCGTTGCGGTTTGGTACTTTGGTGTGGCTTATTAACCACCAGGCCGATCGGCCGTGGAATCTGGAATGAATCATCCGATTGCCACTGCTATTTTTTATACTCCCACTAGGATGTGACAAAATTGCAGGGGGGCATGTAAAAAGCAACTGGGCCAGGAAAGTTTTTAGTCAAGCAACAAATAATAATATGTATGTCTCCACTTCACTGGTAGGATTAGGAATAGGAACTAGCATAGCATGATTCTTTCTGGACGGAAAAATATCTGATAGCTTTTACGACCTGCGACATGTCAACCGAGAGATTCTAGAAGAAACCTGGATAATTATTTCATGCGGTGGAAGATAGTCCATTTGTTCGCTTGAGCCAGCTCTAAGCATATTATTTCATACTCCCTCTGTTCCTTTTTAACTGCTGTTTCACATATCAAGGAGCCAAACATTCTCAACTTTGACCAAATATATGTAAGGGTCCATTTGGATGTAGATATTGGGGGAGCTGGAATTGAATTGGGTTCAATACCAAAGCAGCCATGGTATTGAAATGGCCACAATTCAAATACTATTGTTTGGATGACCATTGAATTAGCTTTTGGAATCCTAGCAATAGCTCAAATCCATTTTCTGTTTGGATGCAAAAGCATGGAATTGAAATGTTGGGGGAGCTCGTCTGCGGCCATGGGGGAGCTCAACCCCAGCCACGACGAGGGGAGCTCGACCTCGGCCAACATGGCGGGCGGATCTCGGTAGCTGGGGAAGAGGAGCTCGCGTCGCCGGCCTTGGGGAAGAGGAAGAGGAGCTCGCACCGCCGGCCATGGGGAAGAGGAAGAGGAGCTCGCGCCGCCGACCATGGGGAAGATGAAGCAGAGGTCGCGCCGTCGGCCATGGGGAAGAGGAAGAGGAGCTCGCACCACCGACCATGGGGAAGAGGAAGCCGAGGTCGCGCCGCTAGCCATGGGGAAGAGGAAGAGGAGGTCGCGCCATCGTCCATGGGGAAGAGGAAGGGGAGGTGCGAGGCCAGCCATGGGGAAGAAGGGGAGGTGCGAGGGAAGCTGCGGGGGCAGCGTGCGGAGCCTCGCTGGGGAAGCTGCTGCCGGACCTCGCCGAGGAAGCTGCTGCCGGCGGGGGGGCAGCGTGCGGAGGCTCGCGTCCATGGATGGGCTTGCGCCACCGGGGAGGAAAGCAGCAGCAACCGACCGAGTTGGAGGAGTCTCGAGGATGAGTTAATTCCAGCCAATACAGAGGGGGGGAGCTTCATATTGGAGATGAGGGAGCACAGGCTTGGTGAATACCGGTTGGCATTGAGGATGAATACCAATTCCCAATTCCAAACCATCCAAACAACTGTATTTGGAGATAGCCAATGCCAATTCCAATTCTGAGCCTTGAATATCTACATCCAAACGGGCTGTAAGAGATTACTAATATTTATGGTGCGTAATAAGTATCATTAGATTAATCGTTGCATATATTATTATAATACACTTATTTGGAGATACCAATATTACTAATATTTTCTATAAATCTAGTTAAAGTTAAGAAAATTTGACTTGCACGAAAATCTAGGCGACACTTAAAAAGGAACAGAGGGAGTATTTTAATAGAAAAGAGAGAAAAGTTATTTCTTAAACAAGAGCAAGTCTTATGCATATATTTCAAGATTATGTAAGGATGTCATGTGGGTCTTTTTAGGTGTAGATAAAGATTTAGTTAAATTTAAGATTAATTGACTTCTCGATGTGCGAGATATACACTTATTTTGAGATGGAAGGCGGTACCTGTCATTTCATTTCACACGCAAAACCTGTACAGTTAGTAGTAGATTTTATCTGGTTTCTTCGTTGCTGCTTAACGTGCGTAAGCTTGTACGCAATATTCTATTATATTTGCTTAATACCTTTTCTATTCTAAATATAATTTTACTCTAGCTTTATCCTAAATCAGTTTTTTTTAAAAAAATTGATCTAGTTTATAGAAGAGTGCACTAACATCTATAACATTAAATTTGTTCGATAAACTTTTATATAAAATATATTTTAAAAATATATTTATTTACTAGAATCGTGTCCGTGCGTTGTAACGGAAAAAAAGTAGTACCATGATAACTCAGGTTTAAATGTATGTTGTACTACTTGGAGCGAGGTGTTTGCAACGTTCCATTTGTAGCTAGATCTGTCTCTTTCCATAATTTTTTACTTTTGACTTCATTAGTTTCCTCCTGAAAAACTGGAGCCAGCTAGCCAGGTCCTTTGCCTTCCTATCTATTTTATTTTTTATTTTTGACTTCTTTAGTTTCCTCCTGAAAAAACTGGAGCTAGCCACCTACTCCCTCGGTCCTAGTATAAAAGCGTATCTGTGATTCAAAATTTGTCCCAAATTAATGGGTACATATAGGTCATATAGGGTACTGTTTTCATCTATGGCGCCAGGGTGACAGCACAACAGAAGCACAGCGCCAGTTCGTGTGGGACCAAGAAAAAAAGATCTTGTAAAAAAAGAGAGAAAGAAAAGAACCAACGGAGATTATCTCTGGACTGCCGAGGCTCTCCAGAAGCTCTTCGAGTCCTCGTCTCATGGCTGCATGGATGGCAAGTGCAGCAACTGCAGCACCGTATGGGTCCTTGAAATGACGTTGTTACAGTAGTAAGGGTATTTTCATAATTTGTCATTCTGTATTGGTTTTCGTACCCAATCCTAAAATCACAATTTATTTAGGACGGAGGGATGCCATCATAGGCGCCACCAAGCCACATCCGGTGCGGATGCGTGCGACTCGTGAGACACGACAGCTTCAGCGTGGCAGCACAGGTCCAGCAGTCGGCGCTAGGATAGCAGGGGCTGTAGAAGAAAGATCCTGAAAGAGGCTGACATTTTTTCCTAAAAAGAGGCATATAGCTTTTGCATACGAACTTGAAACCAGACAGTTTTTCCTAAAAAGAGGCTGACATGAAAGTTGTGTGGACACGTACAAGCTCGTTCCTATCTGGCCCATGACATGGTGTAGCATCAGCTAGACATGTGTCTGGGCCTGGCCCGGGCCAGCTCAGCCCACAACCCGACCAAAGCCCTAACCTGGCCCTGTCGAGCCTTGTCTAGGCCTGGTCAATGTTAACCATTGACCTAGGCCCACCAGTTAGTCTCTCTTTCCCTGAGCCACGCGGCGCAATCAAAAAATACCATGTGTCACCTCCATGTTTACTCTAGAAATATTAAATACAAATATATTTTCAGGAAATAGGAAAATTGATGTCAATCTTTAGAAATTGATAACTAATTCATACGAACTCCGAAAGTTATGATTCTTGTACTTAACATTTTCTTAAAATGAGCTCTATGAAATCATTATGAGTGCATTTGGATCTTATTACATTTTTGTTAGAATCCGATTTTATGTG
>JAHUYU010001770.1:0-12928 GCA_030439765.1 Tripidium arundinaceum | reverse complement strand
AGTGTCAGGGCGCACTGCCGCCACTCCCACAACAGTCCAAAGCTTGTTGTGCATGAACTGTCATATGCATCACGTTTATACCTGTGACACAGTTTGTAGCACCCCACAGCAGGCATGGACGTGGGGGATGCCCCATCACACTCTAGAATGTGAATTTTGGTCTGTTATGCTAATTTGGGAATTCAAATCCCTATTCACATATTTAGGGGGAGGTTCCTACACGCATGGCTCGAAAATCTCAGATTAATATTTTATATATCTTTTTTAAGCTCTAATTGGGTTGTCATCAATCACCAAAAAGGGGGAGATTGTAAGTGCAATCAAGCCTTAAAGTGGGTTTTGGCGTTGATGACCACCAAATTAGAGGACTAACGAGATTTATCGAGATGACAAGCAGGGAATAACAAAAGGAGGATGTTATACAAAACGGAGGAGGCCCCAATTACATACGATGGCAGTTACCGACTCAAAGGAGGTTTAAATTCTTTTTTATTTTGAATTTGAGTTTAAGAAATGCCGTACTATAAAAGGGGGACTCAAGGACAACTGTCCAAGTGTGCAACCAAGTGCTCAATCTTTCACCCAAACATCCTCACACTCTTACCAAAACAGCCATCCAAATACTTCCTACTCTTGACTGTTTTGGAGAGGGCGACAGTGCCGCCCATAACCGACCGTTGGGCCCCAAGGGGTATAAATACCCATTGGCCTGGACTCCAATGGCTATCTCTTCTTCCCAAATGGTTCAATTTGACCAGAAACAGACCAGAGCTCATCTCTCTCTCTCCTCCATTGTTGCTCCTCAAGCTCCCAAGTGATTCCTTGATTTCCACCATCAAAACTTGAGAGAAAAGGCAGCAAACTTTGATTGGAGAGCATATCCATTGATTCCCAAAGTCAAAAGAGCATTTGGTTCACGTTTGGCCGGTGGTTCTAGGGTTTGTTACTCTTGGAGCTTGCTCCTAGTCGGCTTGGCATCGCCCTTGAGCTTGCCAACTTGTGTGGCAGCCTAGGGAGGTTTGTAACCACTCATTGCAGCTAAGAAATTACCCCTCACTTCAAGAGTTCACTCTCTTGATTTGAGAACGAGGGAAAGGCAAGCCTTGGTGATAAGCCCTAGCCATTTGTGGCCAACCTCAACAACGTGGAGTAGGCAAGCCTTGGTGGCGAGCTGAACCACGGGATAAATCACCATGTGCTGTTTACTTTCTTACATATTTGTTGTTGAGGTCGTATACCGAGGGTTTGTGGTTGATCTACTCAATGGAGCTTGTCCTGCATGTTCTGGATGTTGTACTGTGACTAACTCTACTGCAGGAAGCTAGGAATTTCACCTGATCTAAGTTTCCATTGCTATATTTCAAATTGTGTTGAAATTCCTCTGCGCAGGCCGGCAGTGCCGCCCTCTAAGACCGGCAGTGCCGCCCTCGGTTCTAACCGAATTTGGACCTGAGTTTTTACAGGCCTATTCACCCCCCTCTAGGCACTCCTAGGCTTACCAGAGATCCTACAGTGGGTCCCTAAATACGTATAAAACCATTTGTTGGACCACCTTGACTTGAATCCACACTGTTTTTAGCTGATGCGGCAGCGGTTTTGACCAGTCAACACAAGACATGGCAAATAGTCAGACACATAAAAAAAATAAAAAATAGTCAGACACCTTAGGAGCTCTAAACAACGACCCTAGATAAAAATATTATCAACTACAAAGTTGTAGAACATATTGATATGAGAGCTACAACTTTATTGTAGACCACGTCAACATCTAAGGTTATTTGAAAATTAAAAAAAATAAATTTTAAAATTAGAGAACTTAAAACGAATACTTGTGTCTCTAAAAGATTTGAGATAAACAAGTTATCAACTACAAAATTGTTAATCTTACTTCAAACTATAACTTTGGTATAGACTGTGTCACATTCGAGGTTATTTGAAAAATTCAAAAAATTAAATTTTGAAATATGTTAACTTAAACCAAATATTTGAGCCTCTAAAATACATTAAATTAAAAAGTTATCAACTACAAAGTTGTAGATCGTGACGATCTCTACAACTTTGATGTAAAATTTGTATTCATGCGACTTCATAAAAAAGGTTTTGTGTATTTTATATTTTATATAAGAGAAAAGAGAAGGACCAAATGATGGATCGGTCCCACTGCCACGTCAGCAAACCACCTAAGAAATCGCTTTAAAATAGTAAAGGGGGATATTTTGTCCAGTTTTAAAAGCTGAAATATGTATTTTGTCGGTATTAAGTTAGAGGGAGTCTTTCAAATTCAGTGATTAGTTGGGGTGAATTGGACTTTTTTTTTGAGCGAATGAACTTTTTCCCATCTTCTTCCCAAATGGTTCAATCTTCAATGAATCGCACTAAGAGGATGGGAAAAAGTTCATTCGCTCAAAAAAAAAGTCCAATTCACCCCAACTAATCACTGAATTTGAAAGACTCCCTCTAACTTAATACCGACAAAATACATATTTCAGCTTTTAAAACTGGACAAAATATCCCCCTTTACTATTTTAAAGCGATTTCTTAGGTGGTTTGCTGACGTGGCAGTGGGACCGATCCATCATTTGGTCCTTCTCTTTTCTCTTATATAAAATATAAAATACACAAAACCTTTTTTATGAAGTCGCATGAATACAAATTTTACATCAAAGTTGTAGAGATCGTCACGATCTACAACTTTGTAGTTGATAACTTTTTAATTTAATGTATTTTAGAGGCTCAAATATTTGGTTTAAGTTAACATATTTCAAAATTTAATTTTTTGAATTTTTCAAATAACCTCGAATGTGACACAGTCTATACCAAAGTTATAGTTTGAAGTAAGATTAACAATTTTGTAGTTGATAACTTGTTTATCTCAAATCTTTTAGAGACACAAGTATTCGTTTTAAGTTCTCTAATTTTAAAATTTATTTTTTTTAATTTTCAAATAACCTTAGATGTTGACGTGGTCTACAATAAAGTTGTAGCTCTCATATCAATATGTTCTACAACTTTGTAGTTGATAATATTTTTATCTAGGGTCGTTGTTTAGAGCTCCTAAGGTGTCTGACTATTTTTTATTTTTTTTATGTGTCTGACTATTTGCCATGTCTTGTGTTGACTGGTCAAAACCGCTGCCGCATCAGCTAAAAACAGTGTGGATTCAAGTCAAGGTGGTCCAACAAATGGTTTTATACGTATTTAGGGACCCACTGTAGGATCTCTGGTAAGCCTAGGAGTGCCTAGAGGGGGGTGAATAGGCCTGTAAAAACTCAGGTCCAAATTCGGTTAGAACCGAGGGCGGCACTGCCGGTCTTAGAGGGCGGCACTGCCGGCCTGCGCAGAGGAATTTCAACACAATTTGAAATATAGCAATGGAAACTTAGATCAGGTGAAATTCCTAGCTTCCTGCAGTAGAGTTAGTCACAGTACAACATCCAGAACATGCAGGACAAGCTCCATTGAGTAGATCAACCACAAACCCTCGGTATACGACCTCAACAACAAATATGTAAGAAAGTAAACAGCACATGGTGATTTATCCCGTGGTTCAGCTCGCCACCAAGGCTTGCCTACTCCACGTTGTTGAGGTTGGCCACAAATGGCTAGGGCTTATCACCAAGGCTTGCCTTTCCCTCGTTCTCAAATCAAGAGAGTGAACTCTTGAAGTGAGGGGTAATTTCTTAGCTGCAATGAGTGGTTACAAACCTCCCTAGGCTGCCACACAAGTTGGCAAGCTCAAGGGCGATGCCAAGCCGACTAGGAGCAAGCTCCAAGAGTAACAAACCCTAGAACCACCGGCCAAACGTGAACCAAATGCTCTTTTGACTTTGGGAATCAATGGATATGCTCTCCAATCAAAGTTTGCTGCCTTTTCTCTCAAGTTTTGATGGTGGAAATCAAGGAATCACTTGGGAGCTTGAGGAGCAACAATGGAGGAGAGAGAGAGATGAGCTCTGGTCTGTTTCTGGTCAAATTGAACCATTTGGGAAGAAGAGATAGCCATTGGAGTCCAGGCCAATGGGTATTTATACCCCTTGGGGCCCAACGGTCGGTTATGGGCGGCACTGTCGCCCTCTCCAAAACAGTCAAGAGTAGGAAGTATTTGGATGGCTGTTTTGGTAAGAGTGTGAGGATGTTTGGGTGAAAGATTGAGCACTTGGTTGCACACTTGGACAGTTGTCCTTGAGTCCCCCTTTTATAGTACGGCATTTCTTAAACTCAAATTCAAAATAAAAAAGAATTTAAACCTCCTTTGAGTCGGTAACTGCCATCGTATGTAATTGGGGCCTCCTCCGTTTTGTATAACATCCTCCTTTTGTTATTCCCTGCTTGTCATCTCGATAAATCTCGTTAGTCCTCTAATTTGGTGGTCATCAACGCCAAAACCCACTTTAAGGCTTGATTGCACTTACAATCTCCCCCTTTTTGGTGATTGATGACAACCCAATTAGAGCTTAAAAAAGATATATAAAATATTAATCTGAGATTTTCGAGCCATGCGTGTAGGAACCTCCCCCTAAATATGTGAATAGGGATTTGAATTCCCAAATTAGCATAACAGACCAAAATTCACATTCTAGAGTGTGATGGGGCATCCCCCACGTCCATGCCTGCTGTGGGGTGCTACAAACTGTGTCACAGGTATAAACGTGATGCATATGACAGTTCATGCACAACAAGCTTTGGCTGTTGTGGCAGAGGACGGCACTGCCGCACCTAGAGGGCGGCACTGCCGCACTCCCCACAACAGTCAGAGCACAGAACAGCTGAACAGGTAATCACAGCAGAACACATGTAAATAAAAGAACATCTAACACAAATATGACAAGCTAAGTCACACACCAAGATACATGTCCATATCCGATACAAATAGAGTCAAATAGGTAGCAATATTACATAAAATAGAGTTTTGAGCGACTCTCAAACTCATAACCTAACGAAGACTACTCTCAAGGATAGGACATGAAGATCTGCAGCAAAGCGTCGAAATCGTCGAAAAAGAATTGACCCCTCTAATTTTCTCCCCTTTGGCATCAAGTACCAAAAAGAGAAGAGAAAAGAAGAGAAGCCAACTCACTCCTCGTCTGAGTCGGACGCAACGACAGCACGTCCTGCTCAGTGAGTGGTAGAAGTGAAGCGTGTCGAGCGCGTAGAGCGTCGCGGTGGAACTGCAGTAGTAGAAGGACCTACACCAGTCTACCTCTGACTCCTGTAGAAGCTGTGTAAGGTCTCCTGAAGATCTGGATCATCATAACTACCAAACAGATGCTGCTCCTCTGACTCACTAGTGTCACCCTGATCATCACCATTATCATCATCTGTGTCTGAAAGACTGCGCAAATTGTAGACCAGTGGAGGTGGTACAGGTGGAAGAGTGGGCAGGTGCTGTCCTCTAAGCTCTCTCTGCTCACGCTGAGTATCATAAGCCCTCTCAACTGCATATGAACACTTCCCAAAGATGGCCTTTATCCATGAACCAATCTTCCTCTTCCAAGATCCACTCCTCCTAGACCTAGAGCGGGACCCCTCAGGTAAATCCTCATGAGCAAATGAGGGGCCTCCCATGGTTTGTCGAGCTGCTGTAGGTCGGGTCTTCTCAATCTTGTAGACGGTGTGAATCCCGTCCTTAGGAAATCTCAAGCCAGTAACCCTCTCGATCATGAACATGAGATAAGGGGCATAGGGCAACCCCCTTCTCCCATCCTCCATAGCAAAACTCAACTCGACCCAAATAAAGCGGGGAACATTGAACTTCTCACCTCCTGGAGCGAAGCGAGCGAGCAAGTTCCTCACATATCCATTAATGTCAGAAGCTGCTCCATCCTTAGGTTTGAGAGTGTTCCTGATTAAGTTGTTCATCACATAATAGAAACTCTCAAGTCCACTCCTCTTGCCATCTGCAATCCGAGGGTCCCTCTACATGTACTTAATGTCACTGATCTCAGCACGTATCTCATCATGTATGCAAGTGTAAGTCCTGTGCTGGTGACCAAAACCAAGGATCTGACTGAAGGTGACAAAGTCAACACGGTAGTGTAGACCGTCTGTCATCCAGTGAATCTCATCAGTGTCCTTGTTCCAGAAGTATGTGGCATGGAACTGAGCTAAGATCTCCTCATTCTAATCATATCTGAAAGCCATTATGTTAGAAAGCTCAAACCTGTCACAAGTCCTAATAGCAGCATTAAACTCAGGCTCTTCCTTTTCCTGTATCTCATTGAAGTCAATGTACTGCATCTTCACAATCTTGGACTTCCTTGCGCCAAGAATGGAGGTGGCATAGAAGTTGGAATGAAAAACATTCCAAAACCTGTAATCAATCCCCATGAATTTTCCAGTGGCATAGGGATTCATTTCCCTGGCCTCCTCAGTGCCTTTCCAACTCTTGCAATAATCAATCACTAGATGAGCCACTGTGTCGTGAGGAGCTCTTAACTCAAACACATCACGACTGTCCCTCATATAGCTGTCATCAAACTCTGTAATGTGCAGAGGGGTGCCAGGAGGGCCACCAGGAATAGTGTGCCCAAGCTGCTGAAGCATCTCTTGCTCTTCAATGTATTGCCGATGAGCTTCCTTGTCACTTGCTCGAGGAGCAGCACTACTGCTGCCAGCTGCCCTCCCCCTGCCTTTGCGGGCCAACTGCTTGGTCAACATCTTCCTCTTTCCTCTTCCATCATCTCCTTCTTGCTCCATCTATGCTAAGTCAGAAGACTAGATAAGAAACTGTATGCTGAAGATTTGAGAGAGGTTGCAAGTAGGATTTATCAACAAGAAGAACTTTGAAAAGGATTGCGAGAGCATGCTGTTCAGAGACAGGGCGGCACTGCCGCCCTCTGAGGCTGGCACTGCCGCCCTCAGTGGCACTATCCAATCCAATCCGAGTTTCTTCCTGTTGCTAGATCCTGCTTCCAACAACTCCTATTCTTCAGCACAATCTCAGAATCACAGTCTATAAATGAATATGATGATTAAGCCATGGATTTGGAAGGATTTTGCATGACGAAATTGAAATAATGAGTTGGTGATTGAGATCAATCCATGTGGGGTTTCTTCTATTGAGAAGAGCTGCAGTGACATCCTGCAGTTGCCAGGGGCGGCACTGCCTCCCCCAAGCCGCGGCACTACCGCGGGGCAAATCTCCACTCAATCGATGAAACACCAAATCGATTCAAATCAGCCATCAAAACAACTCCCTATTCCATCATACATGCCTTAGAAACAGAAATCCATAACTAGAAACATCACATTGCATAGATCGGGAAGGATTAGGTTTTCACCTTGCTTCAAATCATGGATTGGAGAGGGAAGAAGAGCAGGGGCCTAAGGAAGGGACCCTTGCCGTCCACAGGCGTCACTGGAGAGAGGGCCTGGGGCCGGGTGGCACTATCGACCTTGGGTGTGGCATCAGAAGTCGGCACCGGCGACGCACGAGCGAGAAGAGAGAGAGCGGGGCGTCGGGCGCGACTGGGAGCGAACCAGAGAGAAAGAACGGTCGGGCCTGAAAGAATAAGGAGAGGAAACGGGCCCCACCGAGCTGGCCAAAGCAGGCCAAATTTCGCCTGAAATTCAAAGGGCGGCACTGTCGGCCATATAGGGTGGCACTGCCGCCCTGCCCAAGTTGGCAGGGGCTAGCTACTAACTATGTGATTCGCTTTGTCTTAGATATGGACACATATCCTCTATATGTCATGACCAGAGACACAACAACAATACAAACCATGGTCATGCTACATAGATCAAGTTTTATAAACCATTTTGAAGCACTTAAATAAAGTTTTCACAAATTTTGTCTATGTTTCTAGTTGATCAATCATTGGTGTGCTAAATTTCAAAACACGTTACGAGAATCAAGTATATTTAGCTCACTATGCAAAGCACAAAACCTTGACTCATCGAGAGGTTTAGTGAAGATATCGGTTAGTTGCTTTTCGGTGCTCACATGGCGAATTTTGATATCTCCCTTGGTTTCGTGATCTCTCAAGAAATGATGTCGGATGTCTATGTGTTTGGTTCTTGAGTGGCTTACAGGATTGTTTGCTAGCTTTATGGCACTTTCATTATCACACAAGAGTGGGATTTTGGTGAATTGACATCCGAAATCTCGAAGGGTTTGCCTCATCCAAAGTAGTTGGGCACAACATGCATCGGCTGCAACATACTCGGCCTCAGCGGTGGAAAGGGCTACACAATTTTGCTTCTTAGAACTCCAAGACACTAGAGACCGTCCAAGGAATTGACATGTCCCCGAAGTGCTTTTTCTATCTACTTTGCAACCGGCATAATCGGAATCCGAATAGCCAAGTAGATTGAACTTGGAGCCCTTAGGATACCACAAGCCAAGGTTAGGAGTGTGTACTAAATATCTCAAGATTCTCTTAACGGCCATCAAATGGCACTCTTTCGGGTTAGCTTGAAATCTAGCACACATGCACACACTAAGCATAATATCGGGCCTAGATGCACACAAATAAAGTAGAGAGCCGATCATGGAATGATATACCTTGTTATCCACGGCTTTCCCTTCCTCGTTGAGATCAAGATGTCCATTCGTTGGCATGGGAGTTTTGATAGGCTTGGCATTTACCATGTCAAACTTCTTTAGCATATCGTGGGTGTACTTGGTTTGACTTATGAAAGTCCCTTCCTTCAATTGCTTGATTTGAAATCCAAGGAAGAACTTTATCTCACCCATCATGGACATCTCAAATCTCTTGGTCATAGTCCTACTAAACTCCTCACAATACATATGATTAGTACTACCAAATATTATGTCATCGACATATATTTGGCACACAAATATATCATTATCAACTTTGCGAGTAAAGAGAGTAGGATCGGCTTTGCCTATTTCAAAGCCTTGTTTGAGCAAGAATTCCTTAAGGCATTCATACCATGCTCTTGGTGCTTGCTTAAGCCCATAGAGCGCCTTTTGGAGTTTGAAGACGTGGTTGGGGAACTTGGGATCTTCAAAACCCGGTGGCTGCTCCACATACACCAACTCTTGTATTGGGCCATTGAGAAATGCACTCTTGACATCCATTTGGTACAACTTGAAGTCATGATGGGCAGCAAAGGCTAGAAGCATTCGAATTGCTTCAAGTCTTGCCATCGGTGCACATGTTTCTTCAAAGTCCAAGCCCTCTACTTGAGTGAAGCCTTAGGCCACTAATCTTGCCTTGTTCCTTGTCACCACGCCATTCTCATCTTGCTTGTTGCGGAAGACCCACTTGGTGCCAATGATATTGGTATTGGGCCTTTCCACCAAGGTCCACACTTGGTTCCTTTCGAAGTTGTTGAGCTCTTCTTGCATAGCCATGACCCAATCCGGATCTCCAAGTGCTTGTTCTACCTTAAGAGGTTCCAAAGAGGAAACAAACGAGTAAAATTGGCAAAAGTTTGCTAAATGTGAACGAGTTGTTACCCCCTTTCGAAGACTCCCAAGGATATTATCAACGGGGTGATCCCGTTGTATAGTTTGCCTTAGCCTTGGATGCTCAACTCCTCCCTGTTCTTCTTCAGGACCTTCAACTTCTTCTTGTTCAAATATGGGCTCAAGGTTCAGCCCTGGCAGTGAAGTGGAATCAGCTGCTGCTGAGGTAGGAGGGGCGGCACTGCCGCCCTTATGCGCGGCACTGCCGCCCTGCTGATTTCCAGCAGGTGTGTGCTGCATTTGGTCATCGAGTACGTCAGTGGAAATTGGTGCAGCAACAGCCTGGGGATCCTCATCATCAGTGGCTTGTTCTTCTTGTGGCCGAATGTCACCAATAGCCAATTGCTTGATTGTCTCACATGGTGGATCCTCCTTTCCTACAACACTTGAATCAACTTGCTCCACTTGAGAGCCATTAGATTCATCAAATGTCACATCTACCGTGACTTCAACTCTACCCAAGGTTTTGTTGAAGACCCGATAGGCATGCTCATTTGATCCATAACCAAGAAGAATGCCTTCATCAACTTTAGGTGCAAACTTAGAGGTTTTGGGTCTCTTGTTAAGCATGAAACACTTGCACCCAAACACTCTAAAGTATGACACCTTAGGTTTGTTACCGGTTAAGAGCTCATATGAAGTCTTCTTGAGTTTCTTGTGTAAGTAGAGACGGTTGACGGCATGGCAAGCGGTGTTGACGACGTCACTCCAAAAGAGGTCCGACGTCTTGTACTCATCTAGCATCGTCCTTGCCATATCAAGAAGTGTTCGGTTCTTCCTCTCTACTATACCATTTTGTTGAGGGGTGTATGGAGTTGAAAACTCATGCTTGATGCCCTCATCATCAAGAAACTCTTCAACTAGGGTGTTCTTGAATTCGGTCCCATTGTCACTTCTCATCTTCTTGATAGGGAGACCGAACTCCTTTTGTGCCCTTCTCACAAAGATCTTTACTTTCTCTTGTACCTGGGACTTATCATAAACAAAGAACACCCAAGTGAAATGGGAATAATCATCAACAATAACTAATCCATATTTGTTACCCCCGATGCTAATGTAGGCAACCGGTCCAAAGAGATCCATATGAATCAACTCCAAAGGTTGTGTGGTGGTCATGATGCTCTTTGGTGGGTGAGGTACACCTACTTGTTTTTCGGCTTGGCAAGCGCTACAAATCCTGTCTTTCTCAAATTGAACATTGGTTAGTCCAAGGATGTGGTTGTCCTTTAAGAGTTTGGCCAAGTTTCTCATCCCAACATGGGCTAGTCGGCGGTGCCATAGCCAACCCAAGCTAGATTTTGTCACTAAACAAGTCTCAAGCTTAGCCCTACTTTTGTTGAAATCAACTAAGTAAAGCTTGTTCTTTAAGCGACCCATAAAGACGATAGAGGAATCCTTCCTCTTAGAGACTTCCACACCCTTATCCGTGAAGAGACAATTGTAGCCCATTTCACATAATTGAGAAACGGACAACAAATTGTACTTCAAGGAATCAACATGTAAGATGAGAATGGCGTGGTGACAAGGAACAAGGCAAGATTAGTGGCCTAAGGCTTCACTCAAGTAGAGGGCTTGGACTTTGAAGAAACATGTGCACCGATGGCAAGACTTGAAGCAATTCGAATGCTTCTAGCCTTTGCTGCCCATCATGACTTCAAGTTGTACCAAATGGATGTCAAGAGTGCATTTCTCAATGGCCCAATACAAGAGTTGGTGTATGTGGAGCAGCCACCGGGTTTTGAAGATCCCAAGTTCCCCAACCACGTCTTCAAACTCCAAAAGGCGCTCTATGGGCTTAAGCAAGCACCAAGAGCATGGTATGAATGCCTTAAGGAATTCTTGCTCAAACAAGGCTTTGAAATAGGCAAAGCCGATCCTACTCTCTTTACTCGCAAAGTTGATAATGATATATTTGTGTGCCAAATATATGTCGATGACATAATATTTGGTAGTACTAATCATATGTATTGTGAGGAGTTTAGTAGGACTATGACCAAGAGATTTGAGATGTCCATGATGGGT
This sequence comes from Tripidium arundinaceum, assembly GCA_030439765.1. Classification (NCBI taxonomy): domain Eukaryota; kingdom Viridiplantae; phylum Streptophyta; class Magnoliopsida; order Poales; family Poaceae; genus Tripidium; species Tripidium arundinaceum. Next base: position 1,473 of record JAHUYU010001770.1, on the reverse strand, counting down.
GAGATAAAGTTCTTCCTTGGATTTCAAATCAAGCAATTGAAGGAAGGGACTTTCATAAGTCAAACCAAGTACACCCACGATATGCTAAAGAAGTTTGACATGGTAAATGCCAAGCCTATCAAAACTCCCATGCCAACGAATGGACATCTTGATCTCAACGAGGAAGGGAAAGCCGTGGATAACAAGGTATATCATTCCATGATCGGCTCTCTACTTTATTTGTGTGCATCTAGGCCCGATATTATGCTTAGTGTGTGCATGTGTGCTAGATTTCAAGCTAACCCGAAAGAGTGCCATTTGATGGCCGTTAAGAGAATCTTGAGATATTTAGTACACACTCCTAACCTTGGCTTGTGGTATCCTAAGGGCTCCAAGTTCAATCTACTTGGCTATTCGGATTCCGATTATGCCGGTTGCAAAGTAGATAGAAAAAGCACTTCGGGGACATGTCAATTCCTTGGACGGTCTCTAGTGTCTTGGAGTTCTAAGAAGCAAAATTGTGTAGCCCTTTCCACCGCTGAGGCCGAGTATGTTGCAGCCGATGCATGTTGTGCCCAACTACTTTGGATGAGGCAAACCCTTCGAGATTTCGGATGTCAATTCACCAAAATCCCACTCTTGTGTGATAATGAAAGTGCCATAAAGCTAGCAAACAATCCTGTAAGCCACTCAAGAACCAAACACATAGACATCCGACATCATTTCTTGAGAGATCACGAAACCAAGGGAGATATCAAAATTCGCCATGTGAGCACCGAAAAGCAACTAACCGATATCTTCACTAAACCTCTCGATGAGTCAAGGTTTTGTGCTTTGCATAGTGAGCTAAATATACTTGATTCTCGTAACGTGTTTTGAAATTTAGCACACCAATGATTGATCAACTAGAAACATAGACAAAATTTGTGAAAACTTTATTTAAGTGCTTCAAAATGGTTTATAAAACTTGATCTATGTAGCATGACCATGGTTTGTATTGTTGTTGTGTCTCTGGTCATGACATATAGAGGATATGTGTCCATATCTAAGACAAAGCGAATCACATAGTTAGTAGCTAGCCCCTGCCAACTTGGGCAGGGCGGCAGTGCCACCCTATATGGCCGACAGTGCCGCCCTTTGAATTTCAGGCGAAATTTGGCCTGCTTTGGCCAGCTCGGTGGGGCCCGTTTCCTCTCCTTATTCTTTCAGGCCCGACCGTTCTTTCTCTCTGGTTCGCTCCCAGTCGCGCCCGACGCCCCGCTCTCTCTCTTCTCGCTCGTGCGTCGCCGGTGCCGACTTCTGATGCCACACCCAAGGTCGATAGTGCCACCCGGCCCCAGGCCCTCTCTCCAGTGACGCCTGTGGACGGCAAGGGTCCCTTCCTTAGGCCCCTGCTCTTCTTCCCTCTCCAATCCATGATTTGAAGCAAGGTGAAAACCTAATCCTTCCCGATCTATGCAATGTGATGTTTCTAGTTATGGATTTCTGTTTCTT
>JAHUYU010003467.1:0-10004 GCA_030439765.1 Tripidium arundinaceum | reverse complement strand
AACAAAAAGAAAACAATACAATTCTATATATTAGAGATTGACACATCCAAAGCTATCACATATACGATGCACCACCCACGGTGGTCCACCGTGTGTGATTGAATGATTTAAAAGTTAAGCCACCAAAATATGCCAATAATTAAGAGGGAGGCTTCGATCGTAATAATTCAAACTACAGTCATTGAGTCCTATTGGAATGGTTTTGTCACTCTTAAGTACTCTCTCCATCCCAAAATAAATCAACTTTTAGAGTTATTCTAAGTCAAACTATTTTAAGTTTGACCAAATTTATAGAAAGAAGCACCAAATTTTTATGAGATCAAATTAGTATGACTAGATACATAATGAAATATATTTTCATAATGAACTTATATGGTTGTCATAGATGTTCATACTCTGTCATATAAAGTTGGCTAAACTTTGGGTGATTCTAGGAGTTAATTTATTTTAGGTCAGAGGGAGTATCATTGCATGATGGCGATCCACTAGATTTGAACTATTACTTATACATATATATACGCAAATGCATGCATGTGGATCTTACCTTTATATTATTAGCACATACGGGATTGATTAAATACCCAATAAGTGTTTTGTTGTTGACAAACATGCACTTGGCTACGTAAAGAATAGGGTTGTTACTTCTTGAATTAAATTAGAAAAAAAATATCAAAGCTAGCTATGGCAGCAAGCGTACTAGGGACAAATTTTGACCAGCAGCGTCAATTGTCAAGAGAACCTGTGTCCCCTGTAGTAGCGACGGGAGGATTTTGTCTGCCCACTGGAAGGCTACGTGGAGAAAATCCAGGCACGAGATGGAACGGGGGAAAGCGACTCCATCGATTGGATCATGGATGGACAGCATGTGCAAGACACGCCATGCATCCGCGCCAATCAACCGACGTGCCTTTCTTCGAAACCAATAACAATAGGCTCCAGGATCTGGAAACAATAAACGTGTACGCAATAGGGAGATTATCCCATTAACTGAAGGCCACATTATTCGTAATAGCTTTGTTCAAACATACTATATCAAAGTGGAACATTGAACGTACTGTACAAGATAACATATAGCAACTTTTCATAAAGTCACATGCATGCCCATATACATAATAACAAACACAATGTGTATCAAATTACAGACGCGACTTAACAAGTCTCACAGACACGTAAATCCGCATATCAGATTTGCCTGTGCGATGACTCCTATCAACAGCCTGCTATTCAGGAATAAGTCTTGTTATTGAGATTTATCTTTTTTTGGTTTTTCAATTCATCATCGTAGACGTGTATAGAAAAAACTACGTCTGTTTTAACTGTGGGGGGGGGGGGGGGGGGGTCATCATGGATGCATTTTGTCTATACGGCTATGATAAGGAGTCATCGCACAGGCAAAATCTGATATGCGGATTTTACGTGTCTGTGATGACTGTGTTAAGTCGCGTCTGTAATTTGAAGACACATTGTGTTTGTTATATTATATGTATATGGGCATGCATGTGACTTTATTGAAAAGTTGCTATATGTTATCTTGTACAGTACGTTCAATGTTCCACTTTGATATAGTATGTTTGAACAAAGCTATTACGAATAATGTGGCCTTCAGTTAATGGGATAATCTCCCTATTGCGTACACGTTTATTGTTCCAGATCCTGGAGCCTATTGTTATTGGTTTCGAAGAAAGGCACGTCGGTTGATTGGCGCGGATGCATGGCGTGTCTTGCACATGCTGTCCATCCATGATCCATCGATGGAGTCGCTTTCCCCGTTCCATCTCGTGCCTGGATTTTCTCCACGTAGCCTTCAGTGGGCAGACAAAATCCTCCCCGTCGCTACTACCAGGGGACACAGGTTCTCTTGACAATTGACGCTGCTGGTCAAAATTTGTCCCTAGTACGCTTGCTGCCATAGCTAGCTTTGATTTTTTTTCTAATTTAATTCAAGAAGTAACAACCCTATTCTTTACGTAGCAAGTGCATGTTTGTCAACAACAAAACACTTATGGTAATTTAATCAATCCCGTATGTGCTAATAATATAAAGGTAAGATCCACATGCATGCATTTGCGTATATATATGTATATGTAATAGTTCAAATCTAGTGGATCGCCATCATGCAATGATACTCCCTCTGACCTAAAATAAATTAACTCCTAGAATCACCCAAAGTTTAGCCAACTTTATATGAAAGAGTATGAACATCTATGACACCATATAAGTTCATTATGAAAATATATTTCATTATGTATCTAGTCATACTAATTTGATCTCATAAATATTGGTGCTTCTTTCTATAAATTTGGTCAAACTTAAAATAGTTTGACTTAGAATAACTCTAAAAGTTGATTTATTTTGGGATGGAGAGAGTACTTAAGAGTGACAAAACCATTCCAATAGGACTCAATGACTGTAGTTTGAATTATTACGATCGAAGCCTCCTCTTAATTATTGGCATATTTTGGTGGCTTAACTTTTAAATCTTCAATCAACACGGTGGACCACCGTGGGTGGTGCATCGTATATGTGATAGCTTTGGATGTGTCAATCTCTAATATATAGAATTGTATTGTTTTCTTTTTGTTCTAAAGTGCAAGGAGAACAATGGTGAGTGCTAGAAATCTGCTCCCCCAATTTATAGTACCGGTACACCTCCATCTAGTAGCTTCAGATACTTTCTATGGTGACCTCCTAAATGCTCATTCATGGCATCCGCAGCACGGACTAATGCATGAAGGAGAAGTAAGGAGGTTACCATAGGAAGTGGATGAATCTACTGGATGGAGGTGTATTAGTTACTATGAAGAGGGGAAGCAGATACTAGAGGTAGCCATTGTTCTCCTTGCACTTTAGAACGAAATACATCAGGAGAGAGAAATCTCTCTCCTGGTGCACACGCATCGGATGTACAAAGGGGCACATGCCCTTAAACAAAACTTTAACCTTTTCGCTATGACACTCCTCTAGTTCAAGCGATCCTTCCTCTTCGACTAGTCCACCAACACCTTTCCTTCATGCGAAGCAGGCACTGACTACTGCCTCTAGGAGGGTGTTGGCTACGACAATGTCTCTGACCACGTCAGTGTTTTAGTCGTGCATGGCTTATACAGCTATAGTTTTGACAGAGCGCTCTTCAACCTCGCCTCATTCCAGTGACTTGATCTGAGTAAGAGTGACTTTGGTGGATCTCGTATTTCAATGGTTGGCTTTGAGAGGCTTTTGGTACTCACACCCCTCAACCTTTCTAATGCAGGTTTCTATGGATGAATTCCCATTGTGATAGGCAAACTCCCAAGTCTCACACATCATTGGATATTTCTTCAATCCATAACATTGATGGTGCTAAAATAGACATATTTCATAATGTTGTTGATAGCTATAATTTTTGCTCCTGCAAGAGCCCAGTTCCGAGACACTAGTGTCAAAACTCACAAATTTGAGAGAGTTCTACCCTGATGGAGTGAACATAGCTATTGGAAGATAAGACCGGGCAGAACTCTTGGAAATTTTGTTCCTCATCTCTCGTATCTCTCCATGACAGCCTGACACCATGACACGGTGATGCGCTCCCTCTCCCTGCTTCTCACGTCTCGCCTCCTCTCTCTATTTGCCTCCCTCCCTCTCACGGGAGACCGTGTCCCTACTAGCGGCTACTCCTACATACTCTGATAGTTGCAATGACAATGGCCAATCAAGAGATGAGTAGCTAGGGCTAGCGAGAGCCTGAACGCGACGTTCTATCTACCTCTGGCCCAGGCCGCATAGCAAGCAGCATAGGCGTTAGGAACCACACACATCAAATTTGTCATTCAATAAAGAGTCAATTGAAATATCATTGATAATTATCTTTGTTGTTTTACATTCCACTATGCCAAAATAGTATAAAAAGACACCCAACTAATGACGTAGAAACAAAACACGTCTCTGGTATGTGATCACAGATGCATCTAGATGAAATGTGTCTCTAATGTATTGACTCAGGAAAAAAATTAGGCTTCTAAGGACACATATGACATATGCGGGTCAAGAAAACGCATCTACGATAATCGATTGAGACGTGTCTATGATATGGGAGCAAATCACAGACATGTATGAACAATCCGTGTCACGGGAACATGTCACAAACCCTAAAATATTATGAAGTGCAGCACACCACACCAGGTCACGTCAGGTCATCCAATACCTCATCTTTCTCTCGCATGTTCTCTCACGTCACAAGAGCCCGCCGCCCCTCCACCTTCTTGTATCTACCCCTTCTCTTCTCCCCATGCCTCTCAACCGCTAGTAGGGTGTCATAGTCCGAGTCGACTCCTCCTTCCTATCACTTGTCCACCATCGCCCCCTCCACCTTCCTAACACCTAGGGGCAAAACTAGCAGGGGCGCGATGATTCGGATTGCAACATGACAATTTAGGCGGTGTTCGTTCGACTCCGGTCGAGGGCGTGACAGATCAGCCGGTGCAACGTAGGTTTTGATAGGGATACAGTGGATCGAGTAGTGACATGACCCCTCCCCCTTCCTGGACTACCACTTGGAGAGATTTGGCGAGCGCACGTCCATGCAGCACAACTCGAGTTCAGGTGCTGCCAGCCTTCTTGATCTCGACACTGGTTGATAGCTCTCCCTTGAGTGGTGAGGTTGACCACTGCTCGTCCCAATGTCGGGCAATACCCTTTACCTAGCAACCTCAAGGTGTGTTGCCTGCCCACCCCAACTCAGCATCATGCTTGTTGTTGAATTCTCTGCAGGGCTACACATTGATCTCCTTTGGCCTCAAGGATTTCTACATGCATCGCCTATATCTCCGCATCCAGGTGAGGTGGCCGACAACATTTCTAGATCAAAATATTGTTTCCTGATGCATTCATTTGTAATTATTAGGTCAAGCAAGCAATAGAGAACTAGTCCATTTACTCATTGGCCTTGATTATTAGATTATAACATAATGAAATTTTGTTTCAAATATTGTTACCATAAAATCATTGCAGCTTATAAGGAAAATGGACCCCATGGGTTATTTAGTTTGGATTTTGGTGTTTGATGATCAACATGAGTACATGACCATTTGGACTAACATTATTTGCTGGTGTCTTTGGGTATAGTTCAAAAGGTGCATAAGTGGACTTAGACTTAGGCAAAGTGGTGATCCGGATGATCAACACCTCAAACAAGACAATAGAATTGTTGAAGACCTAAAATACAAGCAAAATTCCTCTGGACAGAGAGAGATTGTATCAGAGAGGAAGGGCGCAGGAGAAGCGTTGAAACTCTGGTGAGATGCATTCGAATATATGTTGATGAAGTGATCAGAACTCAAGTCCAAGAGAAGAGGAGGAAGGAGCCGATTGTGGCTGCCTAGTCTAAACCACTTCATCAGAACTCAAGTCCAAGAGAAGAGGAGGAAGGAGCCGATTGTGGCTGCCTCGTCTAAACCACCGGTTGATTTCTTGAAACTAAATTGTGATGGCTCATTCAGAAAGCAGGACCAGTCCGGGAGCTGGGGCTTCATTATCAGAGATTGGGAAGGTGATGTCGTGCTAACAGGGAGAGGATGAGTTAACCATTTGCTCAGTGCCCTCCATGCAGAATTAATTGCTTGCCTTCACGGAGTGCAAGCGGCTCTAAATCTCGGCGTCAGCAACCTGCTCCTGGAGACGGATGCTCTTGTTAGGCGTCACGGTCCCTACACAGCTGAATACTATAGAGATTGGTATTTTGCATTGTTTTTGAAGCACCATTTCGAGTTGACGAAGGTTGGTGTGTTATTCATAGACATCAGAGAGATCTTGATGCACACGCATCCCCATGCACATCTAATGGTGATGCACATGGGGCATATGCCCCTAGGGGCAAATTTTCTTTTGTCCTTAGTTATTTGACACATCTGTACTCCTGAATTCTCTAGTTGAAAGATTCTGGGAGGAAACCTACTCTCAAATTATTAAAGTTGAAGAACTCTTAAATTGAGAAAATATGCATAGAATTCTAGAGCCACACCAAAAATCCCATTCACTTTGAGATTGATCACTTCAATTGAGGGGAGAAGTGACATGGAGTAATGTATAGGACCAACAGGATTGCAATATTCCATGCTAAGAACCTAAGGATGAGGAACAAAATTTCCAAGAGTTCTGCCCGGTCTTATCTTCCAATAGCTATGTTCACTCCATCAGGGTAGAACTCTCTCAAATTTGTGAGTTTTGACACTAGTGTCTCGGAACTGGGCTCTTGCAGGAGCAAAAATTATAGCTATCAACAACATTATGAAATATGTCTATTTTAGCACCATCAATGTTATGGATTGAAGAAATATCCAATGATGTGTGAGACTTGGGAGTTTGCCTATCACAATGGGAATTCATCCATAGAAACCTGCATTAGAAAGGTTGAGGGGTGTGAGTACCAAAAGCCTCTCAAAGCCAACCATTGAAATACGAGATCCACCAAAGTCACTCTTACTCAGATCAAGTCACTGGAATGAGGCGAGGTTGAAGAGCGCTCTGTCAAAACTATAGCTGTATAAGCCATGCACGACTAAAACACTGACGTGGTCAGAGACATTGTCGTAGCCAACACCCTCCTAGAGGCAGTAGTCAGTGCCTGCTTCGCATGAAGGAAAGGTGTTGGTGGACTAGTCGAAGAGGAAGGATCGCTTGAACTAGAGGAGTGTCATAGCGAAAAGGTTAAAGTTTTGTTTAAGGGCATGTGCCCCTTTGTACATCCGATGCGTGTGCACCAGGAGAGAGATTTCTCTCTCCTGATGTATTTCGTTCTAAAGTGCAAGGAGAACAATGGCTACCTCTAGTATCTGCTTCCCCTCTTCATAGTAACTAATACACCTCCATCCAGTAGATTCATCCACTTCCTATGGTAACCTCCTTACTTCTCCTTCATGCATTAGTCCGTGCTGCGGATGCCATGAATGAGCATTTAGGAGGTCACCATAGAAAGTATCTGAAGCTACTAGATGGAGGTGTACCGGTACTATAAATTGGGGGAGCAGATTTCTAGCACTCACCATTGTTCTCCTTGCACTTTAGAACAAAAAGAAAACAATACAATTCTATATATTAGAGATTGACACATCCAAAGCTATCACATATACGATGCACCACCCACGGTGGTCCACCGTGTTGATTGAAGATTTAAAAGTTAAGCCACCAAAATATGCCAATAATTAAGAGGAGGCTTCGATCGTAATAATTCAAACTACAGTCATTGAGTCCTATTGGAATGGTTTTGTCACTCTTAAGTACTCTCTCCATCCCAAAATAAATCAACTTTTAGAGTTATTCTAAGTCAAACTATTTTAAGTTTGACCAAATTTATAGAAAGAAGCACCAATATTTATGAGATCAAATTAGTATGACTAGATACATAATGAAATATATTTTCATAATGAACTTATATGGTGTCATAGATGTTCATACTCTTTCATATAAAGTTGGCTAAACTTTGGGTGATTCTAGGAGTTAATTTATTTTAGGTCAGAGGGAGTATCATTGCATGATGGCGATCCACTAGATTTGAACTATTACATATACATATATATACGCAAATGCATGCATGTGGATCTTACCTTTATATTATTAGCACATACGGGATTGATTAAATTACCATAAGTGTTTTGTTGTTGACAAACATGCACTTGCTACGTAAAGAATAGGGTTGTTACTTCTTGAATTAAATTAGAAAAAAAAACAAGTATCCATGCCAAGTGAAAAACTTAAACCTAAATGACAACTGACTATGAATTCAACCAACTTAGCTACGCTCACTTCATTAAACTATTATCCTTTCAAAGGTTATTGCTAGTGAATCATGCACCTATAAACATCTTGAAACTAATAGCTTTGAAAATTCATAGCCACGCTACCACCGGACTTCATTCCATTTATAGGTAACTTGAGTGCCTCCCAAGAGGAGAGGTAAGTTGGATTGCTAGAAACTTAACCTTGGGTTCTACTCGAAGTCTCATTATATCTAACTAACAAGGTGTGCATTTTGTTTATCTAGTGTTATCTATTTATCCAAACTCACAGAGATCATCAAAATAGAGCCAGTTATATTGACTAGCATAAACTACTGCAGAAAAAGGTAAGCCACATGCATGCATTTGCGTATATATATGTATATGTAATAGTTCAAATCTAGTGGATCGCCATCATGCAATGATACTCCCTCTGACCTAAAATAAATTAACTCCTAGAATCACCCAAAGTTTAGCCAACTTTATATGAAAGAGTATGAACATCTATGACACCATATAAGTTCATTATGAAAATATATTTCATTATGTATCTAGTCATACTAATTTGATCTCATAAATATTGGTGCTTCTTTCTATAAATTTGGTCAAACTTAAAATAGTTTGACTTAGAATAACTCTAAAAGTTGATTTATTTTGGGATGGAGAGAGTACTTAAGAGTGACAAAACCATTCCAATAGGACTCAATGACTGTAGTTTGAATTATTACGATCGAAGCCTCCTCTTAATTATTGGCATATTTTGGTGGCTTAACTTTTAAATCTTCAATCAACACGGTGGACCACCGTGGGTGGTGCATCGTATATGTGATAGCTTTGGATGTGTCAATCTCTAATATATAGAATTGTATTGTTTTCTTTTTGTTCTAAAGTGCAAGGAGAACAATGGTGAGTGCTAGAAATCTGCTCCCCCAATTTATAGTACCGGTACACCTCCATCTAGTAGCTTCAGATACTTTCTATGGTGACCTCCTAAATGCTCATTCATGGCATCCGCAGCACGGACTAATGCATGAAGGAGAAGTAAGGAGGTTACCATAGGAAGTGGATGAATCTACTGGATGGAGGTGTATTAGTTACTATGAAGAGGGGAAGCAGATACTAGAGGTAGCCATTGTTCTCCTTGCACTTTAGAACGAAATACATCAGGAGAGAGAAATCTCTCTCCTGGTGCACACGCATCGGATGTACAAAGGGGCACATGCCCTTAAACAAAACTTTAACCTTTTCGCTATGACACTCCTCTAGTTCAAGCGATCCTTCCTCTTCGACTAGTCCACCAACACCTTTCCTTCATGCGAAGCAGGCACTGACTACTGCCTCTAGGAGGGTGTTGGCTACGACAATGTCTCTGACCACGTCAGTGTTTTAGTCGTGCATGGCTTATACAGCTATAGTTTTGACAGAGCGCTCTTCAACCTCGCCTCATTCCAGTGACTTGATCTGAGTAAGAGTGACTTTGGTGGATCTCGTATTTCAATGGTTGGCTTTGAGAGGCTTTTGGTACTCACACCCCTCAACCTTTCTAATGCAGGTTTCTATGGATGAATTCCCATTGTGATAGGCAAACTCCCAAGTCTCACACATCATTGGATATTTCTTCAATCCATAACATTGATGGTGCTAAAATAGACATATTTCATAATGTTGTTGATAGCTATAATTTTTGCTCCTGCAAGAGCCCAGTTCCGAGACACTAGTGTCAAAACTCACAAATTTGAGAGAGTTCTACCCTGATGGAGTGAACATAGCTATTGGAAGATAAGACCGGGCAGAACTCTTGGAAATTTTGTTCCTCATCCTTAGGTTCTTAGCATGGAATATTGCAATCCTGTTGGTCCTATACATTACTCCATGTCACTTCTCCCCTCAATTGAAGTGATCAATCTCAAAGTGAATGGGATTTTTGGTGTGGCTCTAGAATTCTATGCATATTTTCTCAATTTAAGAGTTCTTCAACTTTAATAATTTGAGAGTAGGTTTCCTCCCAGAATCTTTCAACTAGAGAATTCAGGAGTACAGATGTGTCAAATAACTAAGGACAAAAGAAAATTTGCCCCTAGGGGCATATGCCCCATGTGCATCACCATTAGATGTGCATGGGGATGCGTGTGCATCAAGATCTCTCTGATGTCTATGAATAACACACCAACCTTCGTCAACTCGAAATGGTGCTTCAAAAACAATGCAAAATACCAATCTCTATAGTATTCAGCTGTGTAGGGACCGTGACGCCTA
>JAHUYU010001226.1:0-13821 GCA_030439765.1 Tripidium arundinaceum | reverse complement strand
TGAAGAGTATTATGATGAAGTTGGGATCAAGCATGATGTCTCCGCAACCTACACTCCTCAACAAAATGGTGTACTAGAGAGAAAGAACCGAACACTAATCACCCTTGCAGGAACAATGCTTGATGAGTACAACACACCACAAGATTTATGGGCGGAAGCTATCAACACCGCATGCTATGCATCCAACCGCCTATTTCTCAAAAGTTTCTTGGCAAGACCTCTTATGAGTTACTCAATGGGAAGAAGACGGACATCTCATTCTTCCGGGTGTTTGGTTGCAAATGCTACATCTACAAGAAGTGGCAACACCTAGGAAAGTTCCAAAGATGTTGTGATATTGGTTTTCTTGTTGGTTACTCATCGAAGTCCAAAGCATATCGAGTATTTAATCATGCCACTGGCTTGGTTGAAGAAACATATGATGTGGAGTTCGATAAATCTAACTACTCCCAAGGAGCACATGATAATCTTGATGATGTAGGTGACGAACTATTGAGAGAGGCCATGAAGAATATTCCGGTTGGAGACATCAAGCCTAAAGATGATGAAGATGAAGTGCATGTGATTGGTCCACCCTCTTCATCAAGTGTGCCATAAGATGATGATAAAGATGGGAGAGTAGAAAATGAAGATACTCATGTCTCCCTTGATCAAATGGTGGCAAAAGCTCAAGATGTTGATGCTCCACAACCTCCTCATAGGGAGCCCTTCAAAGGGTGTAATGACTCGCTCTCAAAAACTTGCTTCATTTGTTGAACATGACAAGCCTAATGAGAAAGGTGGATGCACACTTGCTACTCCATATGCACTAATGAGGTCCTTAATCTTGGATTCTCAAATCTCAATCACACCACTAGGCTCTTGCTCTCCCTTGCACTCCAAAGTGTTTCCTTAGCTAAACAAATGGGCAAGAGAAGGGAATTGGACGAGTAGGAGAAGTATATATACCCCCACTCAAAAACATAACTGTTGAAGCCAATTCCCCACTATCTTGATATCGTCAGACTGAGGTGTTAGGGTCCGACTCTCACAGATCAAACAGTGCGTACACTGTGTCAGAAAGAGTCATTGAAACCGCCCTGCTACAGTAGGGTCTAACGCCATACCATCAGCCTAGTCCGACGCTCTAAATCCCTCTCGGTGTAGTTTCTGTACACTGTCGGATCGTGATCTCTGTGGGTCTGACGCTTCCTTTTTCCTGGATCCGATGCTACGCTGCACTTCTCTCTCACGTGGACAGTGTTCTCGTCAAGTCCGACGGTGCCGATTCCTAGGGTCTAACCCTTGACCCTGCCTGAGCTACAACCAGAGCTCGCCACGTAGGTGTCGGACCAAGGTGGGTTGGTCTGACGACCATGTTGCTGCAGGGTCCAACGCCCATTAAACCCCTCCTTTCACTTCCGATTCAAGGACTTTGTGAATGGGGGTTCTTCCACTTGATCTTTGGGCTATCCCTGAGCTACCTAGTGCTAAGTTTGACAAGTGTGCACCACACCTAACACATTAGACTCACCTAGGTCAAGCTACTAGTTCATACCCCCCTTAATAGTATGGCTAATGGAAAAAGAAAGCTGTAAACTACTCTAAGTGTCTCTCCAACACCAATCGACACTTAGAACTAGTACATCCTTAACCTTGTCGTCCATCCTTTGAAAACCAAAATGATTTCCATCGATAGGGGAATAAAAACCATTGATTGCCCAATCAATCACCATTATCGTGGCTTAACTCAAATTGCCTCTGCAAAACACACATTAGTCACAATAATCTTACGTTGTCATTAATCACTGAAACCCATTAGGGGCCTAGATGCTTTTAGAGGACTAACGGGTTCTTTGGTTTGCGTCGGTTCTTCTTTAGGAGGTTTGAGCTGGCGGCTATGGTGACGACGACACAATGCAGGAAAGCTCGTGGGACATTGCTATGGCTCACGGTGGTCAGGTACTATGATCTAGTCCTCCTTTCCCCATCTCTCGCCAGGATGGCCAGATCTAGGCCTGGGACAGCACGGGGCGTGTCCCTAGTCGATGCTCCTCTATGGTTTTCTTCCCATTCATAGTAGGAAACTATTGCGGCTCCCCTCAAAGCCTGCGTGCAATGGTGTCTTCCTAGGCTTGCGGATGGAGCCTACTCTACTCGTCCTGCTCCAGCGACTTCGTCGGTGACGGGATCCAGTGAGAGGAGATTTCTCTGATGGACACACAGGCGCTCAGGGACCTACTTGTAATTTTTCTTGTTTATTGAGGGCCTTTGTGAGATTTGCTTGCGGCAGCTATTCCCCTATATCCTTTGCATATGTGTCTATATATATGCGTCTTTGTACGGTTTCCTTACATCATAATAAATATCATGCGTACTTGTGATAAGAAAATAGAAATTGGAGTCATCCTGTCTCCGTCCTGTCCTAGAAATAGGGATGGAAGGAACAATAAAAACTATCTTAGGTACAACCAAGAATGCATCCTCCACTAAGACATCTTGACCATTGTGTACCAAAGAATTTGTACCTTGGATTCCGCCTTCATAAAAATCAATGACGACTAAAAATCGGCCATCAAAGGCTTCAACTCAATCTGATGGCCAAGATTCTTTTATCATCCCCATATCTAGGCTTCCAACTCTCCTCTCTGCATCCCCGTATCTAGGCGCAGACCAAACCACCACGCACTAAGAGCATCTCCAGTAGTCCCCCAATCTCACCCCTCATCCCCATAAAACTATCATATTGGGGGAGATAGCCTACTTTTTTTCTCCAGCAGTCCCCCAATAACTCGCCATTTTTTTGGTGGCCACCAATATCTTGCCCATCTCCCCTCAAATGAAGGGGGACTTGCATCTACCCCAATACTATGGGTCCCACAGTAACTCTCTCCTCTGTTTTTCCTACACATGGAGCCATGGCCGCCTAAAAGGTCCTAATGGCTAGAAGGGGGGTGAATAGCCTATAAAAATTTCCACAACCACACTAAGCAAAGTGGTTAGACAACAATGAGGTGAAGCGAATGTTGTGCTAGCCTACTAAAAATGCAAGCCACCTACCATAATTCTAGTGACTATAATCTCTATGCACACAAAGGCTATGTCACTACACTAAGTTAGTGAGCTCTCAAAGACTAACTAAAGAGCCTCACTAACCACTAGACACGACTCTTGCTTGCCCTCAAAACTAGCTACACTAAAGGGCCAAGCTACACTAACAAATGTAAATACACAGGAAGGATGCAGTGTTATACCACCGTGTAGAGGAATGAGCCAATCACCAATGAAGTCAATTAATCACAAGAGTGAATACCAATGAAGTCCTCGGAACAAGATGACATAAGATTTTTTACCGAGGTTCATTTGCTTGCCGGCAAGCTAGTTCTTGTTGTGCGATTCACCCACTTTGAGGTTCACGCGCTAATTAGCATCACACGCCAAACCCGCAACCAGGTTCTGCACAACCAACATAAGATGGGGATCCACAAGCCACATGCAATCCACTAGAGATGTCTTTCGTGATCCTCCATGGAAAAGGCTCAAGAACCCCTCACAATCACCACGATCGGAGCTAGAGACAAGCACCTTCCTCCGCTCAACGATCCTCGCTACACCAAGTCGTCTAGGTGGCGGCAACCACCAAGAGTAACAAGCAAATCTCACAGCGAAACACAAACACCAAGTGCATCTAGATGCAATCACTCAAGCAATGCACTTGGATTCTCTCTCAATCTCACAAAGATGAAGAATCAATGATGGAGATGAGTGAGAGGGCTTTGGCTAAGCTCACAAGGTTGTTATGTCAATGCAAATGGCCAAGAGAGCGAGCTTGAGCCGGCCAAGGGGCTTAAATAAAGAGCCCCCACAAATAGAGTCATTGGGTCACTGCTGCCTGCATTCTCGACATGACCAGACGCACCGATCAGGATGATCAGACGTGCGCCACCCTACGTCCGGAAGGGATTGTAGCCATGTGTCACCGCATTTGACCTCGGAGGTCAATTCCAACAGTCGAGTTGATCGTGCACACCTGTTAAGTTGAGACCGGATGCAGCACAGAGTAATTGGACGCACCCGAGTCCCCATGCCACCGATCGGACGCACCGTAGCACTGACCTGACTCGCGCCAACGCCGAGTCAGATCATTTCTATCAAGGTTCCTGGGCGGCAAAAATGCGACTGAACACGCCCCTATGTCTGCTCAATCCTTTCTCACCTCCACGCTGTGGGGGTATTAACCCCTATACCCCTACGGCTAAGCTTAGGCTGGCCTGGATCGATGGTTTCAATCCACCCAAAAGGTGACGTGCGGCCCAGTTAACCTGATCGGAGTCCCGCACAAGGGATCAAGACGGATTTGGTGACCAAGCAGGATCCTGGTCGGTTAGAATAGGAATCCTTATTCGGCCACATATGGCAATTGTAACTGACTAGGATTAGTTTCTAGATCTGTAACCCTGCCCCCCGGACTATATAAGGTGGGCAGGGGACCCCTCTAAAAAACATCTCTCATTGACATACCACAATACAAATCAGACGCAGAACGTAGGTATTACGCCTTCTTGGCGACCGAACCTGGATAAAACTTCGTGTCTGTCTTGCGTCACCATCTTGTTTGGAGCTTGCGCATCCTACCGATAATCTACTACCTTAGGCATACCCCTAGGTAGACTGCCGACCATATTTCGTCGACAGTGGCGCGCCAGGTAGGGGGTGTGCGTACCGCTCTCCAAGCAAACAAGATTGTCATCATCTCCAGCTCCATGGTCGTGCCCAACGGCCTCACGTTTACCGTCGGCCAGATCACCTGGATCACCGGTCCCGACGTCTCCATCTCCATGACCGCGGAGGAAGCGTGGATTCAACCCGCGCCGACGACTACTTCACCTGCATCGGCTACGGCTCTGACCACGGCAAACACGGCTCCGACCACGATGGATCTGCCTCTGACCACGGTACATCTGGCTCCGAGCACGCCTATAGCCACGCCGACAACCCGTCGTCCGCTTCCCCGCTACAGAGGAAAGCAGACCGACAAAACCGACCAGCTCGACTCCATCGATCGGGTCGGCATCAAACTCACTAAAACCCTAGCTCTGGTAAGTATGATTCGAAGCCAACCTAATGAGCAGGTAACGGCTCCCCACAACAAATCTATCCGACTGGCTCAGACCAGTCGTCCTGCACGACTTGGAACAGATCTTGTGATCGTATCTACTCCTAAGGGGCGCTCCGCTCGTCGCCAGCCAGCCTTCGCGACGGGTCTCCGACTCTGCAAGTACGAAGCCCCGACGGAGAACCACCAGGTCCAGCCCTACGGCCTGCAAAACATTGCCTCTAGCTACGCGCACAACCTACAACGCCGCTCGGATCCAGGTCCTATACACCGATCTCGGCCGAAGCCACGCAACATCGTCAACATGGTCCAGATTGAAGATTACCGAGAAGGATCCGTCCACATAGTCCGAGAGGGTGACTCCGGCTCCTCATCCGGCATCACATCCAACGCATCTGTCCACACCGAGCTTCAGCATCACGAAGATGAAGGCGTCAAATACGATCTGGATCTACCAGATCACGCCCCGGGTTTCCCCCAATTTCCGTCTTTCCTGCCAAGACGAGGGGATTTGATCCATGTCGTCAGCAACGACGAGCCGCCAGCAGTTGGCGAAATAGAACAAGAAAAGATTGCACGCGAAGCACGCAATATTGACCGGTTTAATCGCTGGCAAATCGAAGCTGAAGCAGACCAGGAGGCACGACGCATAAGGGTCCGACCACGTGACCTCAACGATGCTTTTGATAGGGTAGGGGACAAACAAGTCTTCAAGACCCCAAGCGCCAACGTGGCCGTCGCCTTGGCGATAATGCAGCGGCTGCCTAACACTCTCGAGACCCAGGCAGTCCGTGATGACATACAAGCTTATCTGACAGCTGCTATGGCTCAGACTGCAGAAATAAATCAAGCCCGGGCTCCATCCGTTTCTGTCGAATCAAGCCACAGCTGCCAATACTCAAGTCGCTCACAACCATTCAATCAACGCGGCTTGCGCAATAACGACCCATCGGACAATCGTCAAGGCGGAAACGGTGGTTATGATAGTGGTTGGGACGACAACCGCCGCCGGGAGGGTGACCGCCATGGCGTTCGAGGCGACGACCGCCGGGATAACCGTGACAATCGCCGTGATAACCACGGTCGCAGGGCTAATCCAGATGGCAATAACGATCTTCGCCATTACCTCGTCAGACGTGATCTGCGCGCTTGCATCAACCAGAGAGCCGATGATCGTGCATCCCATGAAAGCTATCGCCGCATGGAATATGACACTGCCCATGGCCCGCCAGGTTTGAAACAGTTCACTCCACACCTTCGCCAAGTCATATGGCCCAAGAATTTCAAACTCGAGAAACTTCAGAAGTACGACGGCAAGGAAAACCCCAAATTATGGGTCATGCTCTACGAAACTGCGTGCCGCTCAGCTATGGCTGACGAGCACGTCATGTCTAACTACTTCCCAGTCGCGGTTGGTCATGCAGGTCACCAATGGCTGGTTAGCTTGCCAGCGAACTATTTTGACTCTTGGCAGGAACTCAGGCAGGCCTTCATCAATAATTTCATCGCTACTTGTGAACAACCCGGCAACAAGTACGATCTGCAACGGATCCGAGATCGAAAGGATGAACCACTGCACGAGTATGTTCGGCGTTTCTCGGAGATGCGCATCAAGGTCCCATCAATCTCCGACAACGAAGCAATCGAGGCTTTCGTCACCGGCCTCCGGTTCCACGACGCCCTAAGAGACAAGCTCCTCCGGAAGAGACCCAAATAAGTAACAGCGCTTCTGGCCACCGCTAAGAAATACGCGGACGCTGACGACGCTAAAAAAATAATCGTTGAAGAAGCAGCAAGGTTTCCACGCTCCGACCACCCTCCACACCGTGACGATTACCGCGGCAATCGTGGTCAGAACGACAATTTTGACCGCCGCAACCAGCGCGACGACTCCCGCGACCACCGTGATCAACGTAATCAGCGGCGCAACCGCCGTGATGATTACAGGAGCAAGCGCGCTCGGGAAGACGACGGCGAGGTCAATACCGTGAAAAAAGGTGGTGGACGTCGTAACTACGAGGGCGACTACGCCAAAACATTGAAGGGGGCTTGCCAGCTCCATCCTAAATCGAACCACACCATGGAGAATTGCCGCGTTCTCAAGACTATCTACATGCGTCAACAGGCTCCGAATGCATCCGACAAGCCTAACGACGTGGGGGAACAGCCCAACGAGGACAACGACGACGACGATGCAGACCCTCATCATAAATACGTCAAACCGACTGATCGCGTGCACACCATCATCGGTGGCAAGGTGTCCATTGAGACCAAACGAGAACGCAAGCTGCTCGCCCGCGCTTGCTTGAACGTGGCAAACACCGACAACCTTCTCACCGATCCACGGTTTCCCCCGTGGTCTCACCGTGAAATCTACTTCAGCGGGAAGGACCAATGGGCGGCCATACCCGAGCCAGGGCGTTTTCCCCTGGTTCTCAATCCTTGTATCAACAAGGTTCAATTCGACAGGGTCCTGATCGATGGCGGCAGATCTATTGATATACTATTCAAAATAGCCTGCCCGCTCTGAAAATAGCCCAGGCGGACCTGAAGCCGTACGAAGCACAGTTCTGGGGTGTTCTCCCCAGACAGAGCTCCACGCCTCTCGGGCAGATCACGCTACCTGTGCAATTTGGGACTCCAGACCATTTTCGCACCGACTACGTCAACTTCGTGGTCGCTGATTTCGATGGCACCTACCATGCTATATTTCTTGGTCGACCGTCGCTTACCAAGTTCATGGCCATACCTCATTACAGGTATCTGGTGCTCAAGATGCCTACTGAGAAAGGAGTTTTAACCCTCAGGGGCAATGTATACGTAGCTTATACCTGCGAGGACGACAGCTTCAAAATAGCAGAGGCCCACGACCTCTCTATTCGCATGGCCGAGACCATCCTCGACGCTAAGAAGACCTCGGCCGACCACCTGGAGATCCCAGAGCTCGAGGCTCCGCGTAAGAACACCAGGTCCAAGGAGCACAAGACGATCCAGCTGGTCGAGGGCGATCCCAGCAAAACGGTCCTCATCGGGGTCAACCTGGGTTCCAAATAGGAAGACACGCTCGTCAGGTTCCTGAGGGGCAACGTGGATGTGTTTGCATGGAAACCTTCCGACATGCCCAGTGTACCTCGGAGCCTGATTGAGCACTCCTTAAATGTCAACAGCAAGGCCAAACCAATCAAGCAGAAGTTACGACGTTTCACTCGCGACAAAAAGGAGGCGATTAGGGTAGAAGTTACACGGCTTTTGGCAGTCGGATTTATCAAAGAAGTGTATCATCCGGAATGGTTAGCCAACCCGGTTCTTGTACGCAAAAAGAATAATGAATGGAGAATGTGCGTTGATTACACTAATCTCAACAAACACTGCCCTAAGGACCCCTTTGGCTTACCTCGCATAGACGAGGTCGTAGATTCAACCGCCGGTTGCGAGCTGCTTTCCTTTCTCGATTGTTACTCTGGTTATCACCAGATCGCTCTCAAAAAGGATGACCAGATCAAGACGTCTTTTATCACGCCTTTCGGCGCCTACTGCTACACGACTATGTCGTTCGGGCTCAAAAACGCCGGTGCTACCTATCAACGCGCTATACAGGCCTGCCTCAACGACGAGATAAAAGATGGCCTCGTCGAGGCTTACGTCGATGATGTAGTTGTCAAAACCAAGGAAGCACATACCCTTGTTGACAATCTGGAACGCACCTTCGCAGCCCTTAATACGTTCCAATGGAAATTAAACCCAAAGAAGTGCATTTTTGGTGTCCCTTCTGGCATATTGCTCGGCAACGTCGTCAGTTACGACGGCATACGCCCTAACCCGGAGAAAGTCAAAGCTATCTTAGACATGAAGCCCCCAAAAAAGGTGAAGGATGTCCAGAAGCTCACCGGCTGCATGGCTGCTCTAAGCCGTTTCATATCAAGATTAGGAGAAAAAGGACTACCGTTCTTCAAACTGCTCAAAGCATCCGAGAAATTTGAGTGGTCGGAGGAAGCAGACGCTGCCTTCACGCAGCTGAAACAATACCTCACGTCACCTCCAGTACTTACTGCTCCCAGAGAAGAGGAAACTCTCCTCCTTTACATTGCGGCAACCGATCGGGTGGTCTCCACTACAATGGTGGTCGAGCGCGACGAGCCGGGCCACGCTTACAAGGTACAACGGCCAATCTATTTCATTAGTGAGGTACTCAACGAATCCAAGACCAGGTACTCGCAGATTCACAAACTGCTCTACGCCATACTGATAACATCCCGAAAGTTGAGATATTACTTCGACGGATATCGTGTGGTGGTCATGACCGAGTATCCTTTGGGGGACATCATTCGCAATAAGGATGCGAACGGACGCATTGTCAAATGGGCAATGGAGCTATGCCCCTTTTCCTTGGAATTCACAAGCCGTACTACAATCAAGTCTCAGGCACTCGTCGATTTCATCGTCGAGTGGACAGACTTAAGCACGCCTGTCTCTCCGGGATCCGACGAATCTTGGACGATGTACTTCGACGGTTCTCTCAATATTGATGGTGCGGGAGCAGGAGTTCTTTTCGTATCACCATCCAAGGAGCAGCACCGGTATGTCTTTAGGATTTACTTCCCAGCATCCAATAATGCCGCCGAGTATGAAGCTTGCCTGCATGGTCTACGCATTGCGGTTGAGCTTGGAGTTAAACATTCTATGTCTACGGAGATTCGGCTCTGGTCATTAACCAACTCACCAAGGACTGGGACACGACCAGTGAAAAGATGGGCGCATATTGCAAGTCGATAAGAAATCTGGAAGGCAGGTTCTATGGCATCGAGTACATACACGTGGTCCGGGACAAGAACCAAGCAGCAGATGCGTTGTCAAAGTTAGGATCCTCCCGAGCCAAAATCTCACATGGAGTATTCGTCCAAGACCTGCTCACACCTTCCATTGAAGACGAAGATTCAACGACCGACAAAGTTTCAGAAAAGCAATTAGTGGCTACGGTTCCGGCGCCGAGCACAACTGAGCCGCTTTCGACCACTAATGAGCCGGACTGGAGAACACCCTTCATCAAGTACTTAACAGATGGTAGCGGTTATATTGATCGACTAGAAAATGAGCGCCTGATGCGTTGCAGTAAGCAGTATCTGCTCGTTGATGGCAAGTTATGGCGCAAAAACGCTAGGGAGGAAATCTTGATGAAGTGTGTAACCCAGGTGGAAGGTGAACATCTCCTAGACCAAATCCACTCTGGCTCCTGCGGCAACCATGTGGCCTCAAGAACACTGGTCGGTAAGGCTTTCCGAGCAGGTTTCTATTGGCCATCAGTAGTAGCCGACGTAGAGAAGCTAGTTCGCCGCTGCAAGGGTTGTTAGTTCTTCTCCAAGAGAATCCATGTGCCAGCACACGAGATCTAGATGATTCTAGCCTCTTGGCCTTTTGCATGCTGGGGACTGGACATGATCGGGCCTTTCAAACCGGCTCCAAGGAAATTTACATTCGTCTTCGTGCTAATTGATAAATTTTCTAAGTGGATAGAATACATGCCTCTGGTACAGGCATCTTCAGAGAAAGCTATCACATTCCTCGACCAGGTCATCCACTGTTTCGGCGTGCCCAACAGCATCATTACCGATTTGGGTACTCAGTTCACCGGGAACGCTTTTTGGGACTTCTGCGATGAAAGGAGCATAGTTGTAAAATACGTCTCGGTGGCACACCCTAGAGCTAATGGACAAGTCGAGCGGGCAAATGGCATGATTTTGGACGCATTAAAGAAGAGGATGTATAAAGCAAACGATAAAACTCCTGGTAGATGGCTCAAGGAGCTACCAGCCGTGGTATGGGGCCTCCGAACTCAGCCCAGTCGTAACACCGGCGTCTCACCATACTTTATGGTTTACGGCGCTGAGGCAGTCCTCCCAATAGATATAGCTTTCAGATCAGCACGGGTAGAGAACTTTGATGAGGGCAAGGTTAAGGAAGCACGGGAGCTAGAAATCAACAGCGCAGAGGAGAAAAGGCTCGATTCTTGCGTACGCACAGCCAAATACCTTGCTGTTTTGCGCAGGTACTACAACAAGAACGTTAAAGAGCATTTCTTCGTGGTCGGGGATTTAGTACTAAAGTGGAAGACGAACCAGGCCGGCGGTAAACGTGAGGCCGTTGGGCACGACCATGGAGCTGGAGATGATGACAATCTTGTTTGCTTGGAGAGCGGTACGCACACCCCCTACCTGGCGCGCCACTGTCGACGAAATATGGTCGGCAGTCTACCTAGGGGTATGCCTAAGGTAGTAGATTATCGGTAGGATGCGCAAGCTCCAAACAAGATGGTGACGCAAGACAGACACGAAGTTTTATCCAGGTTCGGTCGCCAAGAAGGCGTAATACCTACGTTCTGCGTCTGATTTGTATTGTGGTATGTCAATGAGAGATGTTTTTTAGAGGGGTCCCCTGCCCACCTTATATAGTCCGGGGGGCAGGGTTACAGATCTAGAAACTAATCCTAGTCAGTTACAATTGCCATATGTGGCCGAATAAGGATTCCTATTCTAACCGACCAGGATCCTGCTTGGTCACCAAATCCGTCTTGATCCCTTGTGCGGGACTCCGATCAGGTTAACTGGGCCGCACGTCACCTTTTGGGTGGATTGAAACCATCGATCCAGGCCAGCCTAAGCTTAGCCGTAGGGGTATAGGGGTTAATACCCCCACAGCGTGGAGGTGAGAAAGGATTGAGCAGACATAGGGGCGTGTTCAGTCGCATTTTTGCCGCCCAGGAACCTTGATAGAAATGATCTGACTCGGCGTTGGCGCGAGTCAGGTCAGTGCTACGGTGCGTCCGATCGGTGGCATGGGGACTCGGGTGCGTCCAATTACTCTGTGCTGCATCCGGTCTCAACTTAACAGGTGTGCACGATCAACTCGACTGTTGGAATTGACCTCCGAGGTCAAATGCGGTGACACATGGCTACAATCCCTTCCGGACGTAGGGTGGCGCACGTCTGATCATCCTGATCGGTGCGTCTGGTCATGTCGAGAATGCAGGCAGCAGTGACCCAATGACTCTATTTGTGGGGGCTCTTTATTTAAGCCCCTTGGCCGGCTCAAGCTCGCTCTCTTGGCCATTTGCATTGACATAACAACCTTGTGAGCTTAGCCAAAGCCCTCTCACTCATCTCCATCATTGATTCTTCATCTTTGTGAGATTGAGAGAGAATCCAAGTGCATTGCTTGAGTGATTGCATCTAGATGCACTTGGTGTTTGTGTTTCGCTGTGAGATTTGCTTGTTACTCTTGGTGGTTGCCGCCACCTAGACGACTTGGTGTAGCGAGGATCGTTGAGCGGAGGAAGGTGCTTGTCTCTAGCTCCGATCGTGGTGATTGTGAGGGGTTCTTGAGCCTTTTCCATGGAGGATCACGAAAGACATCTCTAGTGGATTGCATGTGGCTTGTGGATCCCCATCTTATGTTGGTTGTGCAGAACCTGGTTGCGGGTTTGGCGTGTGATGCTAATTAGCGCGTGAACCTCAAAGTGGGTGAATCGCACAACAAGAACTAGCTTGCCGGCAAGCAAATGAACCTCGGTAAAAAATCTTATGTCATCTTGTTCCGAGGACTTCATTGGTATTCACTCTTGTGATTAATTGACTTCATTGGTGATTGGCTCATTCCTCTACACGGTGGTATAACACTGCATCCTTCCTGTGTATTTACATTTGTTAGTGTAGCTTGGCCCTTTAGTGTAGCTAGTTTTGAGGGCAAGCAAGAGTCGTGTCTAGTGGTTAGTGAGGCTCTTTAGTTAGTCTTTGAGAGCTCACTAACTTAGTGTAGTGACATAGCCTTTGTGTGCATAGAGATTATAGTCACTAGAATTATGGTAGGTGGCTTGCATTTTTAGTAGGCTAGCACAACATTCGCCAGGATGGCCAGATCTAGGCCTGGGACAGCACGGGGCGTGTCCCTAGTCGATGCTCCTCTATGGTTTTCTTCCCATTCATAGTAGGAAACTATTGCGGCTCCCCTCAAAGCCTGCGTGCAATGGTGTCTTCCTAGGCTTGCGGATGGAGCCTACTCTACTCGTCCTGCTCCAGCGACTTCGTCGGTGACGGGATCCAGTGAGAGGAGATTTCTCTGATGGACACACAGGCGCTCAGGGACCTACTTGTAATTTTTCTTGTTTATTGAGGGCCTTTGTGAGATTTGCTTGCGGCAGCTATTCCCCTATATCCTTTGCATATGTGTCTATATATATGCGTCTTTGTACGGTTTCCTTACATCATAATAAATATCATGCGTACTTGTGATAAGAAAATAGAAATTGGAGTCATCCTGTCTCCGTCCTGTCCTAGAAATAGGGATGGAAGGAACAATAAAAACTATCTTAGGTACAACCAAGAATGCATCCTCCACTAAGACATCTTGACCATTGTGTACCAAAGAATTTGTACCTTGGATTCCGCCTTCATAAAAATCAATGACGACTAAAAATCGGCCATCAAAGGCTTCAACTCAATCTGATGGCCAAGATTCTTTTATCATCCCCATATCTAGGCTTCCAACTCTCCTCTCTGCATCCCCGTATCTAGGCGCAGACCAAACCACCACGCACTAAGAGCATCTCCAGTAGTCCCCCAATCTCACCCCTCATCCCCATAAAACTATCATATTGGGGGAGATAGCCTACTTTTTTTCTCCAGCAGTCCCCCAATAACTCGCCATTTTTTTGGTGGCCACCAATATCTTGCCCC
>JAHUYU010003680.1:0-12917 GCA_030439765.1 Tripidium arundinaceum | reverse complement strand
TGAAATAAGTGTGTCCCCCTGAAAAGAACATGCAAAAAGGTTTTTGGTTGGCCTTTATCAAGTACCATGCCATTCCTTGTGATCTGAATTGCATAGCAAAAAGCCGCTGCATCAGACAAGATAGGTGATTGTGATGGTGACCACCCAATTTCGACCAACTAATATAAGATGATTGATATTTTGGTGGTTTAATGCCAAATAAAATAAGCACAGCACACCATGGGAACATTACATAATAACAATTAAGAAAACAAATACTCCCTTTGTTCCAAATATAAGTTGCTTATGTCTAGATACATAGCAAAATCTATATGCCAAAAAAGTCAAAGGGACTTATAATTTGGAACCGAGGGTTTAGATAGTTTAGAGTTATTATATAGTCTTACTACCATTCCAATATCTCTTAGCTAAACAAGTCTTGACTGTATCTGAAACCAGCGTATCTGACAAGTTTTACCCGCCAAGGCTCGGGTATGAATTAGAGCTAGCTACCATAAGTTTGTTACTAATTGTTAATGGTAAATTGGATATCCATCACATAGAGTGGGTTCCATGCCGCAGGTGTGGACTTGCAGGTATATGTTACACCCTCTGCTGAACAATTTAGCCCATATAAGCCCATCCCATCAGCCGAAAAATGCCCAAGCCCATAACTTATAAACTAGGAAATGATTAGATAGTTAACTATTGTGTTGTATGTGCTAATGTACCTACAATAGTTGGCTGCTGCCGTATACTTACTTTCTCCATTTTTTAAAAAAGTGTTATTCAGATTTACAGTAAAAAAGATATATTTTTTTTCCAGACAGAGGGAGTAGGCAACATGGGGTACCTAGTACCCATGGCATAGATGGCCATGAGGCCCAATGCATACGGCCGTTCCTGGGCTGCTTCCTAGACACGCCGGGCAGCATGATACGGCCCGCTAAAATATTCCTGGCCCGAAAAAGACCGCTAAAATAATCCCAGACTGATTTTGGAATTATTAGAGAAGATGCTGCAGCAGATCATCAATAACCTCTCTCACTATATGGAGCCTACATGTCAGATCACAATTTTTTTTCTTTCCTTTTCTCCCTCGGCGTCTTCTTCCCGCTCCCTGCAGGAGGAGGCGGCGGCCATAGAGGCGCTCGTTGCGCCAGCGCGGGTAGCAGAGTCAGCCCTGGCCCTAGCCACCGCTACACCCAGCCCCGGCCACCGCTGTGCCCAGCCCCGACCCCGGCCACCGCCACGCCTAGCCCCGCCCCCCGGCCCCGATCAACGTCGCGCCCATCCTCAGTCCCAGCCACCGTCGTGCCCAGCCTCGTCCCCGGCCACGTTGCGCCCAGCTTCGGCCCCAACTATGGTACCCTGCCCCAACTGGTAAGCGCGCTGCACAGCGGCCACGGTGGCCGGCTTGGCGGGGCGTTCAGCGACTCGCGACCATCGTAGCCATTGCCAGTGGATCTCATCGGGGAAGACGTCCATCGCGACCAGCTGCAACAGGAAGCTGCACACGGTGGAAGGATCCATCTTTGCAGCGACCGCACCCAACAGAGAATGAAGGAGGTGGAAGGGGCCAGCTTAGCGCGAAGCTTGAGCTCGCAAAAATGGCAACGATGGAGGTTAAAGTAGCTACAACGGCGCATACCTCTGACGACCTTCGACAAGACTACCTCTGGATCCATCCATTGGTGCATGGGATCGACAAACGGCGGCCGAAGGCGGCCGGATTTCTCAAGCGGGCTCACGGACATGGCAATTGTGGTGGGCGGCGGCGGCCATGGCTTCTATTGTGCAGGGTGAAAGAAATGGCAGTTGTTGTGGGACCCATCCTATTGGGGCGATGCAACTCTCTCTTAATTTGAGGGAGAAGAGGAATCTTTTGGTGGCAAAAAAAAAGAGGTATATTGGGGAGCTGCCGGAGGAAAGAAATTAATCCATCTCCCCTAATATGACAGTTTAATGAGAATAAGGGGCTTTATCGGGAACTGCTGAAGATGCTCTCACATAGATTTGCAATAAGTATCACTAATCAATTTTTTAATCCGTATATTTCGTGAACAACTGAACATTTGAGTGCATGTAATAAATATATACAGTATTTTTGGGTCATCGATTAGCGGAAAAGGCATCATTTGCATACTGGCCTGTGGAACTTTACATAAAAGACAAGCTATGTATCTTGTGCTGGTATTATCTTTTTCATTTTTGTGTAAAAATAGCGTTCATAATAATTATAAATCCATATAACTCCGTGTGATAGAGTACTTCAATAGACTCTATATCCTTCTTAATTATTAGGAACAGAGATTTCGGTGAAAAAAATAAATATAGCCATCTTCTATTTCGGATTTCTCGCTGGCCAAAGATAGTAAACGAGAATGACTCTCTAGAGTGCACATAAGATATAGAAAACTGTTGAAGAGTGGAAAAAAAAATATAGAAACCAATTTTTATACAAATGGCTCTCTAAATAATAATTTAGAGAGTGAGTTTTAGAAAAACTCTTAGAGATGCTCTGCCTAACAACCGGCATTTGCCGGGGTGTTGTTATGACTAACAGAAAGATTGTTTGCGACCCATTATCAGCGAACCAAACATTTCTCCACCATCTTATAAAAACATTTCTCAATCATCGTTCATGTACGCCATTCACACATGTATAAATATATATAGGTTGCGTTTGGACGGCGTCCAACGCCCGCCGTAGGTCGTCGCGCCCCAAGTGCGACACGCTGCAAGTGTCAAACACCCAAGCCGCACATCGCCAGAGGTTCGGCGGTTGACGCACTGGCAAGTTCAATTTCAGTGCCCAACCTCGCCAACTGTGTGGCAGATGAATCGTCTGCCGCACTCGCAGCGCAGCCGTAGTTGCGGCGTGTGCGGCTACGACGGAGGCCAAACGCACCCATAATTAATCAACATCAATCCTCTAATCACATCAGGAGGAGGTCGCCTCATTATTCGATGATAGTACTCCCTCTGTCCCTAAAAGAGAGTTGTTCTAGCGTTTGATGTATGTCGCCAAAAAGTGTCATCGTAGAGAATGGACCACCCCACAGTACCCTTGTAGCCTTATCCACTCATCCCCATCCCTCCACGAGAGATCTTCATCCCCTCGCTCTCTCCAGCCTCCACGGATCCAACGACCGGCGCCCCATAGATCCAGCGACCTCGAGGCAGACGCGCCCCACGGACGAGGTTGCACAGCCCCGGCGAGGTTGGGCGCAGGCCCCCGCTGGGCGAGGTCGCCGCGCCGGGCGAGGACGGGCGCGGCCTCCCGACTCGGCGCGGCGAGGCCACCGTGACGGCCGCCCGTCCTCCCCGACCCAGCCCACATCCTCCGCTTCGCCTCCTCCCGCACTCCCTCACATCCTCTGCCAAGACATGCCGGCATCGAGGTGAACCCGGTTGCCACCGAGGCAGAGCCGGAGTGGTCGGTGCCGAGACAGAGAGGGCCGCTAGCGCTCGCTCTCCATCATCTCCTCTGCCCCGCCCCCTTTGCCCACATCTTGACATGGAGAGGGCCGTCGGCATGGAGGCAGAGACCGACCTGGCCACGTGTGGAGATGGAGAGGACCATCGTCGAGCGGATCTCGACGGAAGTGTGTGCCTCCCAAGCGACTAGCGCGGATTCCTCACGGGCATTTTAGTCCTTTAGCTTTAGCATTGGTATACATGCCACAGTCTAAAACGACTCTCTTTTAGAGACGGAGGGAGTACTTCCTATTATAAAAAGAGACCGGGGAACATCCTTGTTTTTTTAACGAATCATAATCTAGCACTGCACATCCAATACAATATACAAATACAAATATAAAAGAATGAATTTTACTACTGCATGGAAAAATGTATTTTGTCAAAGATGGAAAAGGCATCAGTCTCCCCACTTTGGGTGGCAAAACTATGGCGGCGTTGGAAAATCCTCTTCTCCTGCGTTCTCCGCACGGCCAAAATACAAACGGTAGCATTTTTGCCAAAAAAGGAAAGTAGCGGGATCAGGTTTCCCAAAATGGAACGTCCAGTCAGATGGTGGGTTTCCTGCACGCCCATGCAGTAGTAAAATTCATTCTTTTATATTTGTATTTGTATATTGTATTGGATGTGCAGTGCTAGATTATGATTCGTTAAAAAAACAAGGATGTTCCCCGGTCTCTTTTTATAATAGGAAGTACTCCCTCCGTCTCTAAAAGAGAGTCGTTTTAGACTGTGGCATGTATACCAATGCTAAAGCTAAAGGACTAAAATGCCCGTGAGGAATCCGCGCTAGTCGCTTGGGAGGCACACACTTCCGTCGAGATCCGCTCGACGATGGTCCTCTCCATCTCCACACGTGGCCAGGTCGGTCTCTGCCTCCATGCCGACGGCCCTCTCCATGTCAAGATGTGGGCAAAGGGGCGGGGCAGAGGAGATGATGGAGAGCGAGCGCTAGCGGCCCTCTCTGTCTCGGCACCGACCACTCCGGCTCTGCCTCGGTGGCAACCGGGTTCACCTCGATGCCGGCATGTCTTGGCAGAGGATGTGAGGGAGTGCGGGAGGAGGCGAAGCGGAGGATGTGGGCTGGGTCGGGGAGGACGGGCGGCCGTCACGGTGGCCTCGCCGCGCCGAGTCGGGAGGCCGCGCCCGTCCTCGCCCGGCGCGGCGACCTCGCCCAGCCGGGGGCCTGCGCCCAACCTCGCTGGGGCTGTGCAACCTCGTCCGTGGGGCGCGTCTGCCTCGAGGTCGCTGGATCTATGGGGCGCCGGTCGTTGGATCCGTGGAGGCTGGAGAGAGCGAGGGGATGAAGTCTCTCGTGGAGGGATGGGGATGAGTGGATAAGGCTACAAGGGTACTGTGGGTGGGTCCATTCTCTACGATGACACTTTTTGGCGACATAC
Source organism: Tripidium arundinaceum (assembly GCA_030439765.1). Lineage (NCBI taxonomy): Eukaryota > Viridiplantae > Streptophyta > Magnoliopsida > Poales > Poaceae > Tripidium > Tripidium arundinaceum. The sequence goes on along the minus strand of JAHUYU010003680.1, from coordinate 8,058 downwards.
ATCAAACGCTAGAACAACTCTCTTTTAGGGACAGAGGGAGTACTATCATCGAATAATGAGGCGACCTCCTCCTGATGTGATTAGAGGATTGATGTTGATTAATTATGGGTGCGTTTGGCCTCCGTCGTAGCCGCACACGCCGCAACTACGGCTGCGCTGCGAGTGCGGCAGACGATTCATCTGCCACACAGTTGGCGAGGTTGGGCACTGAAATTGAACTTGCCAGTGCGTCAACCGCCGAACCTCTGGCGATGTGCGGCTTGGGTGTTTGACACTTGCAGCGTGTCGCACTTGGGGCGCGACGACCTACGGCGGGCGTTGGACGCCGTCCAAACGCAACCTATATATATTTATACATGTGTGAATGGCGTACATGAACGATGATTGAGAAATGTTTTTATAAGATGGTGGAGAAATGTTTGGTTCGCTGATAATGGGTCGCAAACAATCTTTCTGTTAGTCATAACAACACCCCGGCAAATGCCGGTTGTTAGGCAGAGCATCTCTAAGAGTTTTTCTAAAACTCACTCTCTAAATTATTATTTAGAGAGCCATTTGTATAAAAATTGGTTTCTATATTTTTTTTTCCACTCTTCAACAGTTTTCTATATCTTATGTGCACTCTAGAGAGTCATTCTCGTTTACTATCTTTGGCCAGCGAGAAATCCGAAATAGAAGATGGCTATATTTATTTTTTTCACCGAAATCTCTGTTCCTAATAATTAAGAAGGATATAGAGTCTATTGAAGTACTCTATCACACGGAGTTATATGGATTTATAAATTATTATGAACGCTATTTTTACACAAAAATGAAAAAGATAATACCAGCACAAGATACATAGCTTGTCTTTTATGTAAAGTTCCACAGGCCAGTATGCAAATGATGCCTTTTCCGCTAATCGATGACCCAAAAATACTGTATATATTTATTACATGCACTCAAATGTTCAGTTGTTCACGAAATATACGGATTAAAAAATTGATTAGTGATACTTATTGCAAATCTATGTGAGAGCATCTTCAGCAGTTCCCGATAAAGCCCCTTATTCTCATTAAACTGTCATATTAGGGGAGATGGATTAATTTCTTTCCTCCGGCAGCTCCCCAATATACCTCTTTTTTTTTGCCACCAAAAGATTCCTCTTCTCCCTCAAATTAAGAGAGAGTTGCATCGCCCCAATAGGATGGGTCCCACAACAACTGCCATTTCTTTCACCCTGCACAATAGAAGCCATGGCCGCCGCCGCCCACCACAATTGCCATGTCCGTGAGCCCGCTTGAGAAATCCGGCCGCCTTCGGCCGCCGTTTGTCGATCCCATGCACCAATGGATGGATCCAGAGGTAGTCTTGTCGAAGGTCGTCAGAGGTATGCGCCGTTGTAGCTACTTTAACCTCCATCGTTGCCATTTTTGCGAGCTCAAGCTTCGCGCTAAGCTGGCCCCTTCCACCTCCTTCATTCTCTGTTGGGTGCGGTCGCTGCAAAGATGGATCCTTCCACCGTGTGCAGCTTCCTGTTGCAGCTGGTCGCGATGGACGTCTTCCCCGATGAGATCCACTGGCAATGGCTACGATGGTCGCGAGTCGCTGAACGCCCCGCCAAGCCGGCCACCGTGGCCGCTGTGCAGCGCGCTTACCAGTTGGGGCAGGGTACCATAGTTGGGGCCGAAGCTGGGCGCAACGTGGCCGGGGACGAGGCTGGGCACGACGGTGGCTGGGACTGAGGATGGGCGCGACGTTGATCGGGGCCGGGGGGCGGGGCTAGGCGTGGCGGTGGCCGGGGTCGGGGCTGGGCACAGCGGTGGCCGGGGCTGGGTGTAGCGGTGGCTAGGGCCAGGGCTGACTCTGCTACCCGCGCTGGCGCAACGAGCGCCTCTATGGCCGCCGCCTCCTCCTGCAGGGAGCGGGAAGAAGACGCCGAGGGAGAAAAGGAAAGAAAAAAAATTGTGATCTGACATGTAGGCTCCATATAGTGAGAGAGGTTATTGATGATCTGCTGCAGCATCTTCTCTAATAATTCCAAAATCAGTCTGGGATTATTTTAGCGGTCTTTTTCGGGCCAGGAATATTTTAGCGGGCCGTATCATGCTGCCCGGCGTGTCTAGGAAGCAGCCCAGGAACGGCCGTATGCATTGGGCCTCATGGCCATCTATGCCATGGGTACTAGGTACCCCATGTTGCCTACTCCCTCTGTCTGGAAAAAAAATATATCTTTTTTACTGTAAATCTGAATAACACTTTTTTAAAAAATGGAGAAAGTAAGTATACGGCAGCAGCCAACTATTGTAGGTACATTAGCACATACAACACAATAGTTAACTATCTAATCATTTCCTAGTTTATAAGCTATGGGCTTGGGCATTTTTCGGCTGATGGGATGGGCTTATATGGGCTAAATTGTTCAGCAGAGGGTGTAACATATACCTGCAAGTCCACACCTGCGGCATGGAACCCACTCTATGTGATGGATATCCAATTTACCATTAACAATTAGTAACAAACTTATGGTAGCTAGCTCTAATTCATACCCGAGCCTTGGCGGGTAAAACTTGTCAGATACGCTGGTTTCAGATACAGTCAAGACTTGTTTAGCTAAGAGATATTGGAATGGTAGTAAGACTATATAATAACTCTAAACTATCTAAACCCTCGGTTCCAAATTATAAGTCCCTTTGACTTTTTTGGCATATAGATTTTGCTATGTATCTAGACATAAGCAACTTATATTTGGAACAAAGGGAGTATTTGTTTTCTTAATTGTTATTATGTAATGTTCCCATGGTGTGCTGTGCTTATTTTATTTGGCATTAAACCACCAAAATATCAATCATCTTATATTAGTTGGTCGAAATTGGGTGGTCACCATCACAATCACCTATCTTGTCTGATGCAGCGGCTTTTTGCTATGCAATTCAGATCACAAGGAATGGCATGGTACTTGATAAAGGCCAACCAAAAACCTTTTTGCATGTTCTTTTCAGGGGGACACACTTATTTCAATTTTGGGCTCTATACAATGATCGGAGGAAGACAGAACGAACCGCTAGGCGTGTAGGCTATTAGAATCTAATGGATGATCTTTCAGTTACCATTTTGGATTCTAGTTTCGAACCTATAACGTGTTTAAATTCTTGTGTGTTTGTAATAAGCGTGGACTGATGCTGCTTCTTTGAAAAAGGTGAAGACAGAATTTTCCATTATCTAAAAAATCTATATGTAGTCAAGAATAAGAGGCTTTTATCAATGCTGCGAATAGGAATAGGCCCACAACTGCTTTCGAACAGGCCATGGACTAGGTAGCGGCGTCGGCTGCCTAAATTACTTTATTGGCAATTGCAACGATTGCGATGAGCAGACACAACAAGGGACGGCGTAAGTTTTCTATGGGTTTGATGTTTGATGATTGAAGAGAAATGAGCTCACTGTCAAAACTAAAAAGAACACTGATTGAATTAACCGTGCGGCGTGGCTCAAGCAAAGTAACTACCTATCTCATTCAGACATGCAGTTGTGGGGAACAAGGCCAAGGTGATTCAATTTGGTAACATTCATGTAATCAAAACCTTAGGAATGTGGCAGTACATTATTATACCTTTTCTCTCTTCACTCTTTTATTTGACAATGGATGAGTTGATCTATCGCCACCATGTTCTTCCATAAGCTTATAGTAACTAGTATAAATATGAGGATAATACCATTTCACCATATTTGAGGGATGTACCAAACCATACACCATCTCATCACGAGGTGGTTCCTCAAAAAACCAAACACCACATTAATCTTGCATATAACTCATGGCACCAAAAATATTTTATTTGAACAATCAATTTCCTTGCAATGCTCATGTGAGCCATATCTAAGGACCTACCTAATTAGATTGAGGGGTCATTATCATAACCCAACTGATGTTCAGCATGAAAAAAGCACATTTGCTAGCTCATGAACAAATTCACACATAAGCAAGCTCCATCAACATTTGTGCATTTGTTTATAAACACACGAGAACAATAACAACCATATTTTTCTCTTTAATTAAACTATTGTCCATTGAATATGTTGAACACATCAACACAAATCAACTCAAAAGATCTGTTGTAGTAGCCTTATTTTACTGGAAATAACAGATCAAGATGTAAAAGTCAAATAACTTATAAGCCAATCCAAACCATAAGCCAATCCAAACCAATAATAGTAGAGAGATGAGCTATGAGAGTCTCAAATTAAAATAGACAAATCAAACTTATTTTTTGCCACCGATGTACAATGTGCAAGCACATAGCTGCTTTTGCTTACAACAACATGAGTGATCGCACCTTCACTGGCTTCCTCGACGACATGAGTGATCGCACCTTCATTGGCTTCCTCGAAAGCTTCCATGGATTTTTGTTCCTCTCCCTGTTGACATTATTGCAGCCAGAGTTATTGTTGCAGCACACATCATCACTGACAGTTGTAGCCCCATTACTCGTACCATCTTCAGTCTCCACTTTGGCATGATTCAAAGGAGAAGCATATTTGTATGGTTCCACTTCCACCACTTCTTCTTTCTTTGGATGGTTCCTGCAACGCCTCTTGCCACAAGACAGAAACCTGTTATAGTAGTAGAAGCCCTCGGTTGCATCGTAGTTGTTGGCAGGCTTCTTCTTTTGTGTGTTGGAGCTGCTCGAGGGCTTGGAGGCTGCTATTGGTGCTGCCACCATCACCTTATCTTCCTCCATTGGCAAAGCAAACTCTAGGTTCAAATAGGAACGCTTCTTCATCAAGTGGTACTCGCGGAGGAAGTTTGGGCGGCTCGCATTGTGTGGGCACTTCCACCCCTTGCCATCATTCTTCTTGCACTTCCAAGTCTATGATGCCCCTTCCTCACCCTCTTCTTTATTCACATTTGCATTCTTTTGGGTCACTCCATCTTTGTTCTCCTTCATTACAGACTTCTTCAATATTGTATTCTTCTTCAGTGTCTGAAATTGTGCTTTGTCAGTGCTAGCTGCGGCCATGGTTGTCGTCTTCTTATTCTTCACAGAGGTGACTGGCATGTTGGCCATGGAGAGGTGGCATGCACGGGAGTCCATATTGACATAATAGCTATCAAGGAGGTCATCCACCTCCTAAATAAAAAAACAATTAAATAAACAAAAAAGTAGCAAGTCAACATCACGCATAATAGCAATCTTTAGCCTGCTAACTTTGCCAAAATAGGGGACATAGATCTAGGGTTTTACAGTGCCGCCACTCTAGTGATTTCAATGTTTCCTATGTAGCCTGCCTAAATTACCACAAAGACAGACTGAAAGAGTAGCTAAAGTAGCATAGATCCAAGCCAGGCAGGGGGGCCTCCCGGTATAGTTCGTTGGCATCCAGCTTGAACCCATCGACCAACCCTAGAGACAAAAATAAATCAAACCCCAAAAGCTGCCAGAACAATCAAGACCTCTCAAAAGCAGTGCGCTTGGGAAACATGAACTTCACACACAGAGCCACCAAGAGTGGAGTGCTGGTTATAGAGAGATTAGGAAGATATGGTAGGAGAAGGAGATGCTGACCTGAGGATCGGAGAGGGAGAGTTCATCCAAGAGGTCCCATGGTGAGCGAATGAGCTTGCAGAGACCCTCGGGGTTAGTAGTAGGTCTCAAGAAGCCACCAAGATCATGAGATATGAGTGGTGCCGGACATGGTTTTGGGATCGGTGGCGACGCTAGGAGCACGGGAGGCAGAGCTACGAGTGTAGAGTAGGAGGAGCCAAGTAGGCGAGATGTTCTCCTACGAATCCGCATGGTCAGGACAAAGGAAGAGGAGAGCAGATCTGGCGTCCTCGGGCTCAAGGGTTTGTGATTTGGGGTGGGAGGAGGTGGAAGGGGTATATGTTGAGGAGGAAATGGGTAGAAGGTTCTCTTGGCTCTACTTTTCTTTAGGTTCTTGACTTTCATGTGATGCGCCTCCCGTTATTATATGAAAGTGCACTTGCTCGCATAAAGTGGTAAAACTAGCAATATTTTCTCTGGGCCCATTTATATTTGTAGCTCATGGGGTCCACCACTTAGTGACTCACATGAAAAATGCGATGAAACAACTTTGTGTGCATGTGGTGACTTTTGTAGCCCCATGAGCATGTAAATCGAACCATGGAAAAGAGGGGAGGAGGTTTTGTTCCATTTACTTATAGAAGATATGGAGAAGATTCGAATGTTTCAAATCATAAGTATTTGTTTTAATGCAAGTGACATAAAGGAAGCTAAATAATATATAATAGAATGATCATGACAATAAGATCAAATATTATGATCAAGGAAGCAGAGATTTGAAACACAAGCAGTTCGCAAATCAACAAGTATGGTCAATGGTAGGTGTAGGAGCACAGGTAGTGGCTGGATTCGTAAAGTAGCAATCAATTTTGTGAGGACAAGTGTCATGGGTTCGTAACCATGACAGTGATTAATGGAGAAGTATGGGCATTGGGTGGTGCCACGTAGGTGCAGGTGCCTAGGCGGCTTGCGCGGCCAGGGTGGAGACGCGACGTCGGCAGCTGCGCAGCCAGCTAGGCAGACAGGCAGTGTGACAATAGAAGAGGACCTATTTGGTACAACTCAGCTTCATTAGTAAAGTATTTTTGGCTTCGGTCCTATAAAGCAGCTTCACCAATGAAGTTAAAGCTGTTTTAAAAAAAACATTTGGTAGAATAGCTTCTCAGGGAAGATAATAGAGAGAAAGTTGAGAGAAGCTAGTATTTCAGCTTCACCTCGGTTCTTATGCATGTGGGAGGAGCTAAAAAATGAAGCTGTTTTCAAAGGATATGTTTGGTAGGAGAAGCTAAAAAATATCTTTGTGAAGCTTGTGGAGAATCCCTACCAAACAGGGCCGAAAGTCGCTGCCGGCGTTGAAGAGCAGCTAGAGCGGAGCGCAAGGGTACCGTACCTGTGTTCAGTCTGTCCGGCTATGGTAAAAAGCAGTTGTTGCTGCTGAGCGGCTGAAGGCCCTATCACAAAAGTATTGGCCCTTGTTCTTTTGCCTTTTCAGCCGGCTGATCAACCGTACTTCAGCTTATTTTCTCTCACAGAATACTATTGAATCAGCCGGAATCAGCCGAAAAACCACCAGCAGAATGGGGCCATTGTATGCAGCCAGGCCCGTTTTCTAGGTATGGATGGATTTCTTGATTTTCGGAATCCAGGTCAATCCCTCTAAAAAGCTCTCTCGTTTGTATAATATATCCACATTTAGATATAAAAAAATTACTCTCCAAGGTAGCCGAGATTTTCGTAATCCAGACCTCAGACTTTTATAATCCGCCTAAAAGTCTCTCTCGTGTGCTTAACATATCTACACCCGCATAAAAATGGATTACTCCTCCCGACAGGGGCTGGAAGGAAAGGTGTCTGCCCGAGCCCATTTGCAGCACGGCACTCATGTGGCTCTCTTTTCAACTCTTTTAAAAATAGAAAAAATAGACATAATAGTCACCTACGCCCTCTATCTTAAATTTATAAGACGTTTTGACTTTTTAGATCTATAATTTTTGTTATGCACTTAGATATAGTATATGTCTAAATACATAGCAAAAGCAATTGTATCTAAAAAAAAGCCCAAATGTCTTTCAATTTGGAACCGAAGTAGTATTAAACTGAATCAATCTCTTGTCAAAATTTTTAACCAAATTAATCTTTTATCACACTGGCATTTATTATGGGTATTACCATTTATTCCTTTAAGGTTGGGCCTCCAACAAAAAAAAATAGCTAAGCTCATTATCGTTACAAACAGCAGAAAAACAACAAATTGTATACACCATTTGCAACGATGACCATGTTTGCTGGTCCAGCTTCAAATTTATAATTTCACCAATGCAGGCCCATCGATGAACACTTCTAGGATGGCGCCGCCGTCACGGTACAGGATGTGCCTCCTCATCGCCGTATAGATTAGGCAGGCGGTACGACTCTTCCGGCCGGCAAGGCACGGCGACTCTAGGAAGTTTCGCTGCGTGCTGACGCTAGCGACCATGCGCGGCACCTCTAACCACGCGACATGTCTGCTCGCTAGCATTGCTCCACAATCTCACCA
>JAHUYU010002332.1:0-12930 GCA_030439765.1 Tripidium arundinaceum | reverse complement strand
ATCAGAGGTAAAGGAAGATAATTAAATAAAAGAATAAAGAATAAAAGAATATCCTAACTAGAACAATCTATTATAGTTATTGTCAAGAATTCTAGCAAGTCATACAATTAATATAAACATGGTTAGATTCACATCTAGATGGATCGGGAGAATGCCTAAGGTCTGGTCTGCCAGCTCCCCGCATCGCCTTAGACTCCTACACCATACCCGAACGTGGGGGAATACGAGGGACGGACAGGGCTGTCACCACCTGCCGCCTACCCCACTACCGTGGAGTACGAACTGCAATTACCCGTTCCCTTGTATGCAAGTACCATACTTGCATACATGAAAACCGCATATGTCCCCCCAGGTCCCCGACCCTACAGATCGACAGGCACAGAACATATGCGAATCCGAAGACTTGGTAAACCACCATCTAGACATTAGTCTAAACATGATCACACTAATTATACGTTTAATTAAGATCAAAGTTCTAATCATCCTAATCAAGACACTCGAACTAGGAACTAGTTCTAATACGAAGAACATGAATGAAGAACTTAGCTCTAATTCAAGAACAATACTATAAATATAAGTAGAGAACAAGAACAAGATGGAACTAGAACTAGATTTATTCATACCAAGAACAGCCAAAATGTTCTTCTCCTCTTTACAACTTGAAGCTCTGCTCTAGATCTAAACTAAAACTAAAATGATAAACTAAAACTAGAGAGCTCTGGAGTTGTATTGCCTGAATGTGTGACTTATGTGAAACTTGATTAGAGAGGAGAACATGGCTGCTTTTTATAGTGCCTAAAGGTCAGTTCGTGGACGAATATTCTTGGTAACCCATGGAACCGCCTTTAGCACCGCCATAGGAACCGACATGTGAAACATGGGCCCGAGACACACCACCAGGGGGACGGCCGCACCAGGGGGTCGGCCGCACCCTGGTTGCCGCCTCTCACCACCGACTTTGTCCGGTGGGCTCCCTGATGGGTCTGGATCACTTCTATGTTGGGTATTGGCCCTGGTTCGCATCATGGATTTGGCCTTCTTCACATTCTTCAACTTGGGCCGCGCGAATAAGCTTTGTTGATTGCGCATTTTCCCGAGTTTTACACTAATTCCACACTTAAGTCCTGTAAAACAGTAATCTTCCAATACATGTGGAACTAGGTGAATATCAAAGACATATGCATGTAAAACATGTGTTTTTCTCCATTTTTCATACAAGTTGGCGCTATGGAATAGGTCATTAGTAACCGCCAACAACACCAAGGAGTATGCAAGGCTTTTCTTTGTGGAGCTGGCTTGACAACATTTTGCATAAAGGCTTAAATGACATAACTTGGTATTTAGTATCTTTAGTAACAAATTAATACCTATTCTCAAGAGCATATCTAGATTAGCACCTGTACTAGAGCAATCACTAAGTTTAGCTAAACAAACAATAGTAACCATATCTAGTGTAGTAATTTTCAGTGTCATCATAACCATTAGATTCCATCAAGTTTTACTACGATGCTGAAGCTAGTCAAGTTTCTCACTATCCGGGAGAGACGGCGATTCGAATCGATCCCAACTAGATCTGGGGTTTTATTCCTAACACAAACCCAGGCATACCTCGCGAAGGCAGCCTTAGGTCACCTTTGGTACAACTCAGGAACCATCTTCGTGGGTCCGATCAGCGCCGCAACACAGGTCTTACCACGGTAGACAGGGTATTCAAGTCATGCCTGCCACAGTCACCGCCGAACAGTCAGGTCATGCTTGCCCATAGTCTATGCTCTGACTTCCGGATTGCGCACTCATACGGAACGGGTCTCGGCCTGAGCTGAGCTACTCGGCTTCGCGGTCGGAACGACTTATCTAGCCAGCTAAGTGATAGGCATGCGTTCAATCTCGATAGAAGTTCCAACAATGGTACAGTCCTTAATCGACACAAACGGGGATAGATACACACCCAAGACCTCCATGCCTTGTTGCTTCTCCATCTTAGTCCCACCCGGTCTCCATTTATTCAACCTCACATGGTTATTCCCATGACAGCAATATAGCTCATCATGACCAGATATCCACCTATATCTCGCAAGTGACAGGAGATCACCTGACTTTTATCGGCCTAAGTATAGCTAAGCATAGTTTCGATCCTGGACCTATACAGGGTTCAAGGTATCTTGTGGAACAAGGAGTGTATATGCATCAAGTGGTTCCATTTCAACTCCTAATACTTAATGCATCAAACATAAAGGACTCAAGTTGATATTTATAAATCATGGGAGACTTAGAATGCTCCGGGGCTTGCCTTTGAGAAACGAGGAAGGATGATGGTCAGGACACTCAGGAAGATCTTCTGGGTTGGTTCCTTCTCCTGCCCGAACCTCCTGTTCTGGGGTTGCCTGCTGCTCCTCCTGCGGTTTCAGGTCCACGGGTTCGAACTCGAGAAGTGTCACCCCTTCCGGAACACCTATTGCATGTATATGCACAAAATGAGTATCATGAATGCATAAGAGATGCCATGCGAGATATGATATGATGAGATGCACACACATACGTTACATATAGTAACAAGGTACATAATGATGTCAGTTTATTTTGATTCGACCGAGTAGGTGCATATCTCTTCCTCGGTAAAGTAAACATGTACTCACCATTTTCTAACAACCTAAGGTAAAGCTGCTCATCTTCAGTGAGAGGCCTAGCACCTGTAGCTAGCAACCTACCTCAATTAGCCTAAGCATCTATAACCAAGAATTAAGCTCACTCTTAAACAATAAAGTACTGGTACTACACACACACACAAAGCTCAAACCATCACAAACCTATTGCACACAATCAAATCAACTGAGCACAACAAAACAGGTCAACAGTTTGCATAACCCTTAACTATGTCAAAAAGCATCATGGTTAACCTTAATTACATCCTTAAAGTATTTATTTATGCCTTACATATAATAGGATAAAACTGGAACTACTACTTCTTTTGCCCAGCAAAATCTGAGAAAATTACAGAAGCTCAATTATTCCCTTAATAGCCTACTGTAAAAATTTCATATTATTTGGATAGGAAATAGTAGCCTCTACAAAAATAACAAGCTAATAGGCATAATCTTACTTAAAAATACTTAGTACAGTGAAAAGTATCAACCAACAGATTTCCCATTTTTCTTACTTTCAACATAGCACAAGAACATTGTACAAAAAGATTCATGCTTAAAGAATTCATATATTTCTCCCTACAAAATTCACAAGGTAAAGCATTTAATTAAGCTAAATTGCAAAAGCATATTTTAACCATGCTTACTGTGGGTTTAATATTTTTCCTAGGTAAAGCATGTCAACACAAAACTAACAAAATTGGAATCATATTTTTAGCCCTTACCAATATTTAGTTATGCATTTTACAAGATAAATAAATACTTTAAGGATGTAATTAAGGTTAACCATGATGCTTTTTGACATAGTTAAGGGTTATGCAAACTGTTGACCTGTTTTGTTGTGCTCAGTTGATTTGATTGTGTGCAATAGGTTTGTGATGGTTTGAGCTTTGTGTGTGTGTGTAGTACCAGTACTTTATTGTTTAAGAGTGAGCTTAATTCTTGGTTATAGATGCTTAGGCTAATTGAGGTAGGTTGCTAGCTACAGGTGCTAGGCCTCTCACTGAAGATGAGCAGCTTTACCTTGTGAATTTTGTAGGGAGAAATATATGAATTCTTTAAGCATGAATCTTTTTGTACAATGTTTACTTTACCGAGGAAGAGATATGCACCTACTCGGTCGAATCAAAATAAACTGACATCATTATGTACCTTGTTACTATATGTAACGTATGTGTGTGCATCTCATCATATCATATCTCGCATGGCATCTCTTATGCATTCATGATACTCATTTTGTGCATATACATGCAATAGGTGTTCCGGAAGGGGTGACACTTCTCGAGTTCGAACCCGTGGACCTGAAACCGCAGGAGGAGCAGCAGGCAACCCCAGAACAGGAGGTTCGGGCAGGAGAAGGAACCAACCCAGAAGATCTTCCTGAGTGTCCTGACCATCATCCTTCCTCGTTTCTCAAAGGCAAGCCCCGGAGCATTCTAAGTCTCCCATGATTTATAAATATCAACTTGAGTCCTTTATGTTTGATGCATTAAGTATTAGGAGTTGAAATGGAACCACTTGATGCATATACACTCCTTGTTCCACAAGATACCTTGAACCCTGTATAGGTCCAGGATCGAAACTATGCTTAGCTATACTTAGGCCGATAAAAGTCAGGTGATCTCCTGTCACTTGCGAGATATAGGTGGATATCTGGTCATGATGAGCTATATTGCTGTCATGGGAATAACCATGTGAGGTTGAATAAATGGAGACCGGGTGGGACTAAGATGGAGAAGCAACAAGGCATGGAGGTCTTGGGTGTGTATCTATCCCCGTTTGTGTCGATTAAGGACTGTACCATTGTTGGAACTTCTATCGAGATTGAACGCATGCCTATCACTTAGCTGGCTAGATAAGTCGTTCCGACCGCGAAGCCGAGTAGCTCAGCTCAGGCCGAGACCCGTTCCGTATGAGTGCGCAATCCGGAAGTCAGAGCATAGACTATGGGCAAGCATGACCTGACTGTTCGGCGGTGACTGTGGCAGGCATGACTTGAATACCCTGTCTACCGTGGTAAGACCTGTGTTGCGGCGCTGATCGGACCCACGAAGATGGTTCCTGAGTTGTACCAAAGGTGACCTAAGGCTGCCTTCGCGAGGTATGCCTGGGTTTGTGTTAGGAATAAAACCCCAGATCTAGTTGGGATCGATTCGAATCGCCGTCTCTCCCGGATAGTGAGAAACTTGACTAGCTTCAGCATCGTAGTAAAACTTGATGGAATCTAATGGTTATGATGACACTGAAAATTACTACACTAGATATGGTTACTATTGTTTGTTTAGCTAAACTTAGTGATTGCTCTAGTACAGGTGCTAATCTAGATATGCTCTTGAGAATAGGTATTAATTTGTTACTAAAGATACTAAATACCAAGTTATGTCATTTAAGCCTTTATGCAAAATGTTGTCAAGCCAGCTCCACAAAGAAAAGCCTTGCATACTCCTTGGTGTTGTTGGCGGTTACTAATGACCTATTCCATAGCGCCAACTTGTATGAAAAATGGAGAAAAACACATGTTTTACATGCATATGTCTTTGATATTCACCTAGTTCCACATGTATTGGAAGATTACTGTTTTACAGGACTTAAGTGTGGAATTAGTGTAAAACTCGGGAAAATGCGCAATCAACAAAGCTTATTCGCGCGGCCCAAGTTGAAGAATGTGAAGAAGGCCAAATCCATGATGCGAACCAGGGCCAATACCCAACATAGAAGTGATCCAGACCCATCAGGGAGCCCACCGGACAAAGTCGGTGGTGAGAGGCGGCAACCAGGGTGCGGCCGACCCCCTGGTGCGGCCGTCCCCCTGGTGGTGTGTCTCGGGCCCATGTTTCACATGTCGGTTCCTATGGCGGTGCTAAAGGCGGTTCCATGGGTTACCAAGAATATTCGTCCACGAACTGACCTTTAGGCACTATAAAAAGCAGCCATGTTCTCCTCTCTAATCAAGTTTCACATAAGTCACACATTCAGGCAATACAACTCCAGAGCTCTCTAGTTTTAGTTTATCATTTTAGTTTTAGTTTAGATCTAGAGCAGAGCTTCAAGTTGTAAAGAGGAGAAGAACATTTTGGCTGTTCTTGGTATGAATAAATCTAGTTCTAGTTCCATCTTGTTCTTGTTCTCTACTTATATTTATAGTATTGTTCTTGAATTAGAGCTAAGTTCTTCATTCATGTTCTTCGTATTAGAACTAGTTCCTAGTTCGAGTGTCTTGATCAGGATGATTAGAACTTTGATCTTAATTAAACGTATAATTAGTGTGATCATGTTTAGACTAATGTCTAGATGGTGGTTTACCAAGTCTTCGGATTCGCATATGTTCTGTGCCTGTCGATCTGTAGGGTCGGGGACCTGGGGGGACATATGCGGTTTTCATGTATGCAAGTATGGTACTTGCATACAAGGGAACGGGTAATTGCAGTTCGTACTCCACGGTAGTGGGGTAGGCGGCAGGTGGTGACAGCCCTGTCCGTCCCTCGTATTCCCCCACGTTCGGGTATGGTGTAGGAGTCTAAGGCGATGCGGGGAGCTGGCAGACCAGACCTTAGGCATTCTCCCGATCCATCTAGATGTGAATCTAACCATGTTTATATTAATTGTATGACTTGCTAGAATTCTTGACAATAACTATAATAGATTGTTCTAGTTAGGATATTCTTTTATTCTTTATTCTTTTATTTAATTATCTTCCTTTACCTCTGATAGAGATGCTCAAATATGCCTGTGTGAAACTTCACTATCCTACATATTATAAATGTTTACTTACCCCTGATGAACAATTGATTATTATGCTATATTATTAACATTGAGCTATCCAATATCCATGATTAGCTATTGCCTTCCCATGGGAAAATATAAATAATGATACCCTGAATACTCTGGGTGAAATGCTACAATGATAGATCTATGCGCTTGCAGATTGAATAGAGCCTGAACTATCAGTGTATTTGTTAGCATTATTATCTATGAATGGTTGAAATGCTACATTCATAGTGATGATGTTAATAAGTACCAATAAGTATTTCTAGCCCCGTTGCCTAGAATGGGTCATATCACTATTCTTGGTAATGACATTAAGAAATGCCAACAGGTGTCAGCTTATTTCTGGTTTATGACAGGTAAGTCTAGCTGAGTACATTCTCGTACTCAGGGTTTATTTCCCTCTTGTTGTAGATGACATGGTGTACCATGGGTACTGCAAGACCTGCCTTTATCCTGCTGTGGATGAGGACTACACCACGGGGCATGGTGAATCTCAGTTATCTTTTCTATGATGCTTTTGTTGGAATATGATCATGGAACTAGCATGTAATTGGACTAAGTGTGTTGTAATTTCAAAACTACTTTGCTTCTACTACCTAAACTTGGTTTGTAATAACTTTATGTTCACTCCGATGGATGTAAGCTACTTGCGAACTATTTGTGAACCTGTGATGTAACATGTGGCTGGTTACGCTGAACTATGTACGATCTTGGCTTGTTGTTGGTTGGTTTGAAGTCCTTTGTGATTTCATCGGACTACCGGGTTTATATGGGCTCAAGTATGACGGTTTGATCATTTCGGTGATTGCTATTGTACTTGTGCTCTTATAAATTGGACGGTTCTGTTACAGTTGGCATCGAATAAGGTTCAGTGTTAAACTTGTCATATGTGTAATTAAAACAAAAGTGTTTGTTTTACAAAACCTATTTTTTGACAACTGTTAGTTGTGTTTAAAAGTGTATTCAAATAAAAAAAATTAAATCTACAGATGCCAGTGGTCATATGCTTTATGCCCAATTAAGGACTATAGGTGGCTTAATGTAAGACTGACTTGGGGGTTTATGTTCTTGCAATTTTATATTTTGCAACATCGCACCTACGCTCAGGTAAGTGTGAGTTGGGACAGCATGACTATCCAATCGTCGGTCTACGGGAGAGCTAGTTTTGGTTACTGATGTATGTATATGTCTTCACACACACACACACATATATATATAGAAGTACTTAATTGTGGGGATTACTATGATATTCGGGTAGATTGGTATAGAAATATATATATATCGGGATGTATATATATGGAAGTACTTAGTTTACTATTTTCGATATACTTGTATATCTGTTGTGGGTGGGCTGAAATGAGTTCTTCTGCAGGTATACTAACAACAAAATGTGTAGCCCGATTAGTTACGAGTAATGAGAGCATATGTATGCCACCGCCTATCGTTAGAATTTTAAAGTTCTACTAGGGTGAGAGGACGTACGGAACGTACATGCATCATGTTCAAGCATACCTTGCATTCTTGCATTTCTCCCTCCCTTAAAGATTTGATTGTCCCAACTAATTAAAAATTTAGTATCTCTGAATTAATCCTTCCCTTAAGTTACCCCCTGTTTCTACAGATGGCCCGCACCAGGATCACTCCTCGGAAGTCCACAGGAGGTAGGGTTCCTCGCCACCAGTTAGCACCTCAGGAGCCCCGCCCTGAGCCTACTGTGGAGGAAAGGCTGAGGGCCGAGTTGGCTTAGGTGACGACTGAGAGAAATGCGATCCAGCAACGTTTGGAGCAAGTTACGCGGGAGCGAGACCAGGAGACGCTTAAGGTTCAGAGGTTGACGGTTGCTCATCGCAACTATGAGCGCATGTTGGTTCACGTGATGAACCAGCGGAATGAAGCCTGGCATGAAGAGAATATCCTGAGAGCTCAGCAGGATGACCTTGAGCAGTAGTTGGCAGCTACAGAAGAGTACAACGAACACCTTCATGAGGAAATTCATCTGCTACACAATCAGTTCCATCCTCTCCTTCCTCATGATGATGATGAGGAGATGGGCTCTGGTGTCATCATGGCTAAGAGGATGATGGCATTGAGATCAATGGACCTGAGGATGTTCCGCCGGAAGAGGAGGAAGATGAAGAGTTAGAGCCTGCTAGTGATGAAGACGGAGGGGAGATCTTCGACACTGATTTAGAGGGCGATGCGTAGTTTAGCTCACCAATTAGCTAATGCGCGGGAACTAGTCTTTTGTTGACCCTCATGCATGGACCTGTGGCTTTGTAGTAGGTTAATCTTGGGATGTAACATCGAACCCTATGTTATCCCTTATATAAGTTTGGAACCTCAATGGTTTGGGTGTAACCGATCAGACATGCTCATGCTCCATGTATGTGAGCCTTTAATAAATTCCATCTTAGCTGTTGGTAAACCTGTTGTTTGTTAAGTACATCGCATTAATGCGTCAATTGATGCGCTTGATGGTGTTGTGTGGTTGTGATGAATTATTGTGCCTCTGTTTGTTGTATGAATTCATTCTCTCCAATGAAATCAGTTTGGCATAATTACACAATTCATCTACAAATTTTCCACATCATCGGTGCTCAGTGGCTATGCATTTTGCAGATGGCGTACAACCTTCGTCGTGGTCGTGGTGTTGGGGATGAGGAACCACCGCCACCACCCACACCGGTAGACTTGATGCAAATGATTGTCGAAAGTCAGCACATGATGGCAGAGGCTATGCGTCAGCTAGCCAACCGTGATGATCGACATGCCCGTCAAGGACCTACACCAAATTAGTACAGTGATTTCAAGGACTTCCTCGACACCAGGCCCCCGCTCTTTAAGGAGGCGTAGGAACCTCTACAAGATGATGAATGGCTAAATACTATTGAGCAGAAATTCCGTCTGCTTCACTTGACAGATGAGCTGAAGACTAAGTATGCTGCTTACCAGTTGTAAGGGCCTGCAGGTATTTGGTGGAGTCATCATCGATCCACCCTACCTGAAGATGCTTAGATCACCTGGACCGAGTTCAAAGAAGCATTTGGGGGACATTATATTCCCCCGGGTCTGTTGAGTATGAAGCATACTTAGTTCATGAGGTTGACTGTTGACACTCCTTAAGTATCAATTTTAAGTGTCAACTAAGCACAAGAAAGGATATAAATGTAACACAACACCTAGACATAGGGTTCTAACTGACAGATTTCCACTAGTTTTGGTGAGTTTGTGTTTTTACAGGGAGTTATCAGGAAATGAACCAAGGAAGGTCCATAAACAAAGTTTACATCAAGATAATCAAGCCTGCAGTAATTTTCCGTAATGAGATGGACCTAAGAAGCAATTGGGCCGAACAGGAGGTGAGACGGGGCCCAGCCCAGGGCGCCCGCCCTAGGCCCTAGGGCGCCCGCCCTGCCCTGGTGACCAATCAGAGCCAACCTCGCGGATTATGCTCCACCGACTCTAAGGATCAAGGAAAACCGTGCGATCAAGGTCGGTTTGATCCGATGGCTGACGTTCATTTGGGAGGCCTATATAAGCAAGGCCCCTGGCCCCCTGGCAGAAGCCAATCCATTATTCATTTACATATTTTTCAGAGAGGATTCGCCTGAGAGAGGTCCCTTGAATGGATCCATCTCACAGGGCTTAGCATTCAAGAGAAACTATTATTAGTTTCTATGTGAGATTAGAATTTATTCTTCTTGATTGAGAGAGATAGAGTGGAGGTGCGGATTGGAGGAAGCCCGGCCTATCGGTGTCTTCTCCAGATTGTACCTGCGGGATCAAGTCTCCCAACCCGGGGCTTGCTCCTAGGATTCTTCGGTATTTCGACTTCTAATTCTAGTAAGTTCTTTGTTCTTATTGTTCTTTGGTTTGTGAGTTTACTTTATTCTCTTCGCGTAGAGTTTAGAGTAATCATCACTAGCATAAACGTGGTGTTTGGGCTAGGATACTCATAGATATCCCCTGTCTAGCCGGATCCGTGGTTGTAGTGTGGAACGTGACAATTCCGTCGCTATCTTTGCAGTCCATAATCCCGTTAGCAGAATCGGTAGGGTTCATAGGCTCGGGTTAAGCATCCTCTGTGGTGTCTCTTATCCCGTGATCCTCCCCAATAGAGTAGTAGATCATCTTGCATAGGTTGGAACGAGAGTGCAGTCGTAGTCTTCTCTATACATCGCTCACATCAAATCACCTTGTTTGTAGCCTAAAGGATAGTAGCAATAGATTTGGTTAGTCAGATGCACGCTTTCTCCTAGTGGTAAAATTATAAATACGATAACTCTAGATAACCTCCCGGGTGAAGTGCTCACCGATATCCATGCGCTTGCGGATCATTCTCTGTCTGCGTTAACAAATATCAACAAGCATTTCTGGCGCCGTTGCCGGGGAGAAAGACGATTTGCTGAGATAACATTGAGTCTTGCTATTATCTTGTATCTATACTTTTATCTTTTTATTCTTTTATTTTTACCTTATGGAAAATCTAGATTCCATGTCTATCCATCAATTCTCTGCACCCACGGAGACTAACCTTTTACCATGGGAGTCATCACAACCTATCCAAACTCCCCAGTATAGGTTTAGTCCGCGGTTGATTGCAATGATTCAAAGCCTATCTTTTTCGGGAAAGGAAGACGAGAACCCTTACCTTCATGTTAGAGATTTTGAGCAAACATGTGATTGTCTTCGCATAGAAGGCATATCTGATAAAACTTTACGTTGGAAGCTTTTTCCTTTTTCTTTAAAGGGAAAGGCTAGACAATGGTATAATCAGAAGGTAAGCCAACAACAAGGGGAATGGGGAGTTTTGCGTTCCAATTTCTGCTTAGATTTTTATTCCCTCACCCAAATCACCGACCTTAGACTCGAAGTTTTATCTTTTAAACAAAAAGATAGGCTTTGAATCATTGCAATCAACCGCGGACTAAACCTATACTGGGGAGTTTGGATAGGTTGTGATGACTCCCATGGTAAAAGGTTAGTCTCCGTGGGTGCAGAGAATTGATGGATAGACATGGAATCTAGATTTTCCATAAGGTAAAAATAAAAGAATAAAAAGATAAAAGTATAGATACAAGATAATAGCAAGACTCAATGTTATCTCAGCAAATCGTCTTTCTCCCCGGCAACGGCGCCAGAAATGCTTGTTGATATTTGTTAACGCAGACAGAGAATGATCCGCAAGCGCATGGATATCGGTGAGCACTTCACCCGGGAGGTTATCTAGAGTTATCGTATTTATAATTTTACCACTAGGAGAAAGCGTGCATCTGACTAACCAAATCTATTGCTACTATCCTTTAGGCTACAAACAAGGTGATTTGATGTGAGCGATGTATAGAGAAGACTACGACTGCACTCTCGTTCCAACCTATGCAAGATGATCTACTACTCTATTGGGGAGGATCACGGGATAAGAGACACCACAGAGGATGCTTAACCCGAGCCTATGAACCCTACCGATTCTGCTAACGGGATTATGGACTGCAAAGATAGCGACGGAATTGTCACGTTCCACACTACAACCACGGATCCGGCTAGACAGGGGATATCTATGAGTATCCTAGCCCAAACACCACGTTTATGCTAGTGATGATTACTCTAAACTCTACGCGAAGAGAATAAAGTAAACTCACAAACCAAAGAACAATAAGAACAAAGAACTTACTAGAATTAGAAGTCGAAATACCGAAGAATCCTAGGAGCAAGCCCCGGGTTGGGAGACTTGATCCCGCAGGTACAATCTGGAGAAGACACCGATAGGCCGGGCTTCCTCCAATCCGCACCTCCACTCTATCTCTCTCAATCAAGAAGAATAAATTCTAATCTCACATAGAAACTAATAATAGTTTCTCTTGAATGCTAAGCCCTGTGAGATGGATCCATTCAAGGGACCTCTCTCAGGCGAATCCTCTCTGAAAAATATGTAAATGAATAATGGATTGGCTTCTGCCAGGGGGCCAGGGGCCTTGCTTATATAGGCCTCCCAAATGAACGTCAGCCATCGGATCAAACCGACCTTGATCGCACGGTTTTCCTTGATCCTTAGAGTCGGTGGAGCATAATCCGCGAGGTTGGCTCTGATTGGTCACCAGGGCAGGGCGGGCGCCCTAGGGCCTAGGGCGGGCGCCCTGGGCTGGGCCCCGTCTCACCTCCTGTTCGGCCCAATTGCTTCTTAGGTCCATCTCATTACGGAAAATTACTGCAGGCTTGATTATCTTGATGTAAACTTTGTTTATGGACCTTCCTTGGTTCATTTCCTGATAACTCCCTGTAAAAACACAAACTCACCAAAACTAGTGGAAATCTGTCAGTTAGAACCCTATGTCTAGGTGTTGTGTTACATTTATATCCTTTCTTGTGCTTAGTTGACACTTAAAATTGATACTTAAGGAGTGTCAACAGTCAACCTCATGAACTAAGTATGCTTCATACTCAACAGACCCGGGGGAATATAATGTCCCCCAAATGCTTCTTTGAACTCGGTCCAGGTGATCTAAGCATCTTCAGGTAGGGT
>JAHUYU010001768.1:0-13078 GCA_030439765.1 Tripidium arundinaceum | reverse complement strand
GAGTGATTTTGATCAGTTTGGGGGTAGTGGAGGAATTTGATTTCTCACTTGGCTTCAGACCACTATAGTCTCCAACTTTGCCATAGGACTTGTCACCCCTAGCATCTACAGCAAAGCCTACACCCGGTCCACCAATTCCCCTCTTGAACTGGTTAACCATCATGCCCAATTGAGGCTCACTGCACGACACCCAGCTCAAGATGGTCTGAAGGTATGTGTTTTCTTTCTTGGTACGTATCTTGTTGTGTCTGTAAGACTCAAGCTCTAGCACCAAGCCCTCACAAGCAAAGAGATCCTAGCATTCTTCTCTGCTAGCTCAGACTGCAAAGTAGGACAGGACTTACAAGCACCCAACAAGCTAGGCCTAGACTTCAACTCATCATTCTCATCAAGTAAAGAGGCATACTTGATTTGTAGGGTGGAAAAGTTTGACACGTGAACAGCACATGCATCACACTCTGTCTCGTCAGACACTACCACAGCAGCCCTAGCAAACTCAAGCTCTCTAAGCGTAGTCCCTAGCTTGGCCTTAAAATCATTCCTCTCATGAGCAGCGCGCTTAAGCAACTTGTCCTGGCTAAGCAACATAGCATTCAAAGAATTGACCTCAACGGCGAGCTCATTGGTAGAAAGAGATACCTCAGATTCAGAGTCGTCGCCGTGTGCATCGCTGTTGCCGCTCACCACCTCATCACCAAGTGCCATGGCGCAGAAGCCTTGCTTGGTGGTGTCGGTGTGGAAGCAGAGTCCATTTAGCTTGTCCTTGATCTTGCGCTTGGACTCGTTGTCGCTGGAGGTGGAGGAGTCGCTGCTGGTGGATTCCTTCTCGAGGTCACTGAGGCAGTCGAGGAAGGCGCGCTCGTGAGCCTTGGTGGTCTTGCGGTACTGCTTCTTCCGCTCATCCTTGATCAGCTTCCTCTCCCTAGACTTATGCTTGCCGGAGGTGTACTCGCGCTTGTCCTTGCGCTTGTCGTAGTCCTCCTTGCCCTTCTTCTTGGGGCAGTTGGCGATGCGGTGGTCGGGATTGCCGCAGTTGAAGCAGCCCTCCTTTTGTCCACCACAGCGACGGTTCTTGCAGTTGTCATGAAACCGAGTGAACCGGCTGATGACCAACGCCAGCTCATCGTCACCAAGCGCCTCAACCTGCTCCTCTGAAATAGACATCAAAGAAGACAAAGCAAACAAAGCAGGTTAGGGGTTAGCATAAGATCCTCCAAATCCGGACACAAGTGACATGGTAGGCACAGATAGGTTCTCTATTTTGGCTCTGGATTGGAGGTCTATCTCTGTGGACTTGAGCTTGCTAAACAACTCATCGATGGTGAGGATTTCATAGTTGAGGGACTCGATGATCGCTGCAACTTTGATCTCCCAAACCCTCCGATCTAGGGCATGTAACAGTTTCAGAGCCCTATCATGATCATCATACAAGAACTTTGTACAGTTGCCTGGAGGGTCTGTTGATTCGATGTTTTCTCGCTTCCAGTCAATTGTCAACAAGATGCGAGCAAACAAGCCGCGGCTTCTGTATGATGATCATGATAGGGCTCTGAAACTGTTACATGCCCTAGATCGGAGGGTTTGGGAGATCAAAGTTGCAGCGATCATCGAGTCCCTCAACTATGAAATCCTCACCATCGATGAGTTGTTTAGCAAGCTCAAGTCCACAGAGATAGACCTCCAATCCAGAGCCAAAATAGAGAACCTATCTGTGCCTACCATGTCACTTGTGTCCGGATTTGGAGGATCTTATGCTAACCCCTAACCTGCTTTGTTTGCTTTGTCTTCTTTGATGTCTATTTCAGAGGAGCAGGTTGAGGCGCTTGGTGACGATGAGCTGGCGTTGGTCATCAGCCGGTTCACTCGGTTTCATGACAACTGCAAGAACCGTCGCTGTGGTGGACAAAAGGAGGGCTGCTTCAACTGCGGCAATCCCGACCACCGCATCGCCAACTGCCCCAAGAAGAAGGGCAAGGAGGACTACGACAAGCGCAAGGACAA
This sequence comes from Tripidium arundinaceum, assembly GCA_030439765.1. Taxonomy (NCBI): domain Eukaryota; kingdom Viridiplantae; phylum Streptophyta; class Magnoliopsida; order Poales; family Poaceae; genus Tripidium; species Tripidium arundinaceum. The sequence goes on along the minus strand of JAHUYU010001768.1, from coordinate 11,077 downwards.
GCGCGAGTACACCTCCGGCAAGCATAAGTCTAGGGAGAGGAAGCTGATCAAGGATGAGCGGAAGAAGCAGTACCGCAAGACCACCAAGGCTCACGAGCGCGCCTTCCTCGACTGCCTCAGTGACCTCGAGAAGGAATCCACCAGCAGCGACTCCTCCACCTCCAGCGACAACGAGTCCAAGCGCAAGATCAAGGACAAGCTAAATGGACTCTGCTTCCACACCGACACCACCAAGCAAGGCTTCTGCGCCATGGCACTTGGTGATGAGGTGGTGAGCGGCAACAGCGATGCACACGGCGACGACTCTGAATCTGAGGTATCTCTTTCTACCAATGAGCTCGCCGTTGAGGTCAATTCTTTGAATGCTATGTTGCTTAGCCAGGACAAGTTGCTTAAGCGCGCTGCTCATGAGAGGAATGATTTTAAGGCCAAGCTAGGGACTACGCTTAGAGAGCTTGAGTTTGCTAGGGCTGCTGTGGTAGTGTCTGACGAGACAGAGTGTGATGCATGTGCTGTTCACGTGTCAAACTTTTCCACCCTACAAATCAAGTATGCCTCTTTACTTGATGAGAATGATGAGTTGAAGTCTAGGCCTAGCTTGTTGGGTGCTTGTAAGTCCTGTCCTACTTTGCAGTCTGAGCTAGCAGAGAAGAATGCTAGGATCTCTTTGCTTGTGAGGGCTTGGTGCTAGAGCTTGAGTCTTACAGACACAACAAGATACGTACCAAGAAAGAAAACACATACCTTCAGACCATCTTGAGCTGGGTGTCGTGCAGTGAGCCTCAATTGGGCATGATGGTTAACCAGTTCAAGAGGGGAATTGGTGGACCGGGTGTAGGCTTTGCTGTAGATGCTAGGGGTGACAAGTCCTATGGCAAAGTTGGAGACTATAGTGGTCTGAAGCCAAGTGAGAAATCAAATTCCTCCACTACCCCCAAACTGATCAAAATCACTCCACCCAAGCCTACAAACCCAACCAAGGATGGACTGTTTAAGGAACCACCCAAAGCCCTACCTCAAAAAAAAGTGTGGATACCAAAGCCTAATCACCTGAAAAATCCTTTGGACACACTTCTTGGAATCCCTGGAGAAGCCCCTCCAAGAGCTCAAAAGCCTCCACCAAGAGTGAATCATACCCACGAGAGAGTGAACCAACAACCCAAGAGAGTGGTGAGGTATCACTGCGACTATTGCCATAGGGATGGTCACTTGGCTAAGTTCTGTTTCAGGAGGAAGAGGGATGAGAGGCGTGAGGTGGAAATGAACAACGGGGACATGTACCACCTTCCCCATGGTGTACATGTCCCGCCCATTCAGAGGCATGCTGCTAGACCAAGAGGCCCAATGCCTCAAGGTGCTAGACCCCGTGGTGGTCGTGCCCGGCGGGATCCAAGTTCTGTCGACTATGGACCCCGTGGCAGTGGCTTTGGCTTTTACCTCCCTAGCGAACCATGTTTTCTTCGTGGTGATCGCTATCTCCCTATTGGACCACGTCTTCCTCGTGGTGATCGCTATCCCCCCAGCGGACCACATTTTCCTTTTTGTGGTGATCGCTTTGCTTCTTGGCATAGAATAAGTGATTTTTCAGCTGACCCTTTTTCTGAACAAATGGCCCAACACTGGTATGCTTCACAGTTTACTAACCCTAGTGTTGAGTCATTTGCCTATCCTATGACCTTTTATTGAGCAGGTTAGAGGCCTAGAGAACACGTGGTTCATTGACTCCGGATGTTCGCGCCACATGACCAGAAGTCTCAAATGGTTCTCCAGCCTCAACCCCGTACATGGTAAGGAATACATCACTCTCAGAGATAATAAAAGGTAAAGTTGCCTTTTAGCGCTTTGAGTTGGGTGTTTGCTTCCCTTTTTAGAGAAGGGATGCTTTTGTTCTTGTATAGTAGTGTTTGGCTTTTGTTTTTGTAGTTTAGTTTTTGTTTTGGCTCTGTATCATACACATTCTGCATTGCATCATGTATTATAGTGCGTCATGAGCTTCATTTGTATATCTTTGAGAATGAGATTATGCTCTTGGTGATAGATGCCTTTGTGGTACATGATGCTGGTTTGGCTAGCTTAGGCTCTTTTTGTTCATATGTTACACTTCTGATGAGTTAAGTCTGTTTTCAATGTGAACTTGATCAACAACTGCTAAATCTAAAAATTTAGTTCACCACTGAGTCAAGCTCCTAGCATGTGTAGGATGTGTGAGATCCCTGTGCTATCTTGTTTATGCTAGGTTGCTATGTCTCAGTCTTGGAGTCTTACGCTTCCACTTGATATACTCCGATGAAATTCTGCTAAAATTTTGACTACAAGATAATGAAAGCGAAAAGATCGAGATGGGTTTGCACTATCACACATCACTGTATCAAGACTACCTCTCATTGCACTTGAGTTGAACTTGAACAGTGTAGTGTATGACCAAAACCGACGCTTTGAGCTCCTGATAGTCTTCTGACATAGGCTCCGCCCGGTTCAAAAGTTAGGCAAGATAGTGCTTACAACCTCTCATAATCACATGCCTTGAATCTTACTGTGAAAAATTAATGAAATGGAAATTTGATGAAAAACACAAGTTTTGAGTTCATTTTGTGGCATGTTGGTTAGACTCTGGCTTGAGGTAGTTCACCTTGTGTAGATTGAGAGCACTTATTGACTTCTAGCTTATACATGCTAAGTGCTAATTCTGTGGTGAATGCTTTCTCAAGACTAAAATTGGCTCAAAATGCTTTGCAATTCACAATTGTATCATATGATCAGCTTGAGCATCTGCTAGCACTTGGATTAATTGCTTTACTCACATGACAGTATCTCTTAGAGCATCTTTTCATTCTAAATGATCTAATCCTGAAGCTTCTGCATTTTCGCATCCTACAGCTACTCATAGCATATTTTGAGGGGGAGTTGTAGTTTTGAGTTAATTGATGTGTGCATGTATCAACAAGGGGAGAGTTAGCACACACAGAGCTTGCGTTGTTACATTTGGGGAGTAAATGCATCATTTCAGGGGGAGTTGCATTTCAAGCTGTTTTGCTAGTTGTGTTGAGCCTTTGCATCTTATGGAGGGACTAGCTTTGGTTTTGTCAGCTTTGAGGTCTTTGAGTTGCTCTGAGTTTGGTGAGTTTTGCTCTTCTGCCTAGCTAGTGGTGTTGAGCCTGTTCTGCCTCTTCTTGAGGACTAGCTATGTTTTTCTTGGTTGCGTCGACCCGTTGCCCATGTCTTTGGGGACCAAGCTTTGCTCAATTCAAATGACCCTGTTTTGGCTTTTCTTTGGCTTTTGGTCATTGAGTGGGTTTTACCTTTTTTGTTTTGCTTTTGATCCAACATTTTATGTTGGTGTTGACAATGCACTCATCAAGGGGGAGATTGCGAACACAAGGTTGATATGTGCCCTTGTGTGTCGAGTTTGTGATGAGTGATTGTCTGAGATGATCGGCTTCGGTTGAGTTTGGAGACTAACCATTGGGTGAGTGCGTGTGCAACATGTCTCTTGGCTGTGTTGGTGTGCAGGTGTGGAGTTTGGAGACGGTGAACGGACATTGAGAAGGTCAAGTAGAGACGTGCCGTGCCGATGGACTGGGAGCGGTGAAGGACGGACATGAGGCTTGGACCGAGGGACCAAGATGGCCGGAAGACTGACCGTGGTAGTTGACACTTGGGGACATCAACAAGCAAGAGAACATGTAGAGGAGAAGACTGTGTTGACCAAGTCAAGATGGTGGTTGACCAAGTCAAGCGGAGGCGCTGGAGGACTTGGTGATCAGACCATCGAGGACGACGGTGACACGTGTCGACAGAGTGGAGGAGGTGTAGTGGATACACTTCTCCAGTGGGGTTTGGTGGTTTCGGCCTCAAAACCATTGGAGGACGGTTTGGTGGTTTGAGCCTCGAAACCATCGGAGGACAGTTTGCTGGTTTGGGCCCCAAAACCAGGCATGGACGGTTTGGTGGTTTGGGCCTCAAAACCACCGGCGGACGGTTTTCGGGTTTGGGCCTCAAAACCCGGGTGGAGCTCCAGCGGAAACTGGAGGCGGCACGTGGCGTCATCGCGAAGCTTGCGTCAAGGCGAAGCAAAGCCATGAAGAGCTCATGGCCATCGGATGCCTAGATCTCAAGATGGACCATTTTGCCTCTGGGGTTAAGTGGCTTAGCCTAAATATCTAAAGGCATGTTGGGAATGTGTAATAGCTCTATAAATAAGATAGAGGCTGCCCCCAACCAGCCATCTCTCTAGTTTTTACATTCCAGACTATTTTAGCCTAAGTCCCAGTAGAAGTAGAATCATTCCTATGGTTTTAGCTGTTGAGATTCACAGTTCGGGAGATTGATACTCTGTCTGTGTTTTAATCTTTCCTCTGTAAAGAATCAGGCCTGGTTGATTTAGAGCAATAAAGAAATCATTTCTTTAAGATCTGAGTCTTTGATTCACTGATGATTTGGTTTTGAGTTTTTCCTTTCCCGGTCTCCCTCCCTTCTCTTTTGTTGGATTTTGTGTTCCAATGAGTTTGGGATGTTTTGAGGGTTTGGATATGTGCTAGGACCTCTGCTGATCATATCTACCAAGTGGTTTGGTCAGATTCATCTCGAGCACGAAAATCCACCCTTTTTGAGGAAAATTGAGAAAACCCCAACTTTCTTGATGGATTTTGAGATCGGTTGAGATTTGCTAGGCTTTGGGTGTCGATGTTCTGAAGTTATCTTCTCAACACTCTCAGGAACATCCCTGCAAAATTTAAAATCGATCCGAGTTGATTTGGTCGAGTTTTGGCCTTTGAATCGATTTTTCCCGTGGTCTGCTCATACATACCACACATGTCTGGTGTGAATACCGGACAAGTCCGGTAGTCAAACTTGTGAGTTCGGAGCTGAAAATTTGTGGGTTGCTACCTTAAGGTGTAGAGTCTATGGTTAAATTTCATAATTTTTGGACACCGTTTGGTAGGGTTTTCAATTTTTCTCCAAAGTCGTGCAGTGCTGTCCTCTTCAAACTGGACATGTCCGGTATGCACACCGGACAAGTCCGGTATGAACTGTGTTTTTGAGATTTTCGCTGGTCCTCTGCGGTGACACCAAGCAAGTCTGGTGCAGCTCCCGGACAAGTCCGTGTGACCAGTTTCAGTGCAGTTTGCGTGGCTTTTGCTCCGACTCGGTCTCGTTCTGTTTTGCTGTGTTCTCACTTTTGCTCTAAGTTCATTTAGTCACCAGTTGGATAGAGTGAGCTCCCGTGTCCGTGTTTGGTGTTTTGGGTAAGATCTTGGGGCAGTGGCCGCATTCGAAAGAAAATTGGAATCGCCTCCCATTCAACCCCCCTCTGGTCGCCTAGTTCGGTCCTTCGGATATATATATAGATATAGATACAAATACAAATACAACAGGCATTAATTTGCAATGACTAATGAGATTAAAGTTGGAAGTCATTTAGTCAAAAATTAAATTTTAAAATGTGAGAACTTCAAACATAATTTGCGGAATTTAAATGATTTCATATGAAAAAGTCATCACTGTAAAGTTGTATATATCTTTGAGTTACACAACTTTGATATAAAGTTTGTCTTCATCCAATTTCGTTTGAAAAAGGTACAAATTTTATTATGTTACATCTATTTTTAGAGACGGCTCTAGATCCAGCAGCCTCTAAAGATTGGAGCATTTTTTTTGAGGTGGCTGTAAATTTCTAGAGGAGGGGCTTGGAAACCATTTTTGGTGGAGGATTTTAATTGAGCCGCCTCTACTTAAAAATGCCTCCGTTGCTAAAAAATCATTTGTGTAGTAGCGTAATGTATATTCATGATATTATAGAAAGAGATGCAACAAAAGGTGATATAACTTACACTTAGGTTTCCGTTATGCATATCAAAGATCCTAGAGTCGCCACGCAAAGAACAAAAACGCATATCTTAGTGTTACTAATGGAAGGTTCTTATTGAAACCCATATTAATTCTCACTAGATGCATAAGAAAAAGAAAAGATAAATCCAAGAAACTCTTGTAATAATAAGATGTTTCAGGCTATTAATTTGATTGTCTCTAATCATCATAAAGGATAATATAATAACCTTGAATCGATCTATTATTTTTTTAAAAAAAATTTACCCACTTATACTGTTATGAAAAGACATAGATAACTCCATAATCTATATATAAACTAGCCCCAAATGATATTATGAAACATAACTTAAAGTAAGTCCTAAATTTGCTTTTAAATTATCAACCTCTGTAATTATGAATATAATATAAAGTGACCCTTTATCTTATATATCCGCATATTTTATAATAAAATATAAATTTGAATATCCCTTGCGTCTACACCAATATAAGGTACTGACCAATTAAATTTTTTTCCACACTGGTGAAGACCGAATTTTATTACGAAAGTAACGAAATTACAAAGTTTGATATAGAACGTTCCTACAACCCCAACACTATAGAACGCATCCCCGATACTGATCACTTAGGATCAGACATCCAGGGAAAAAGAAGCCACCTATGGCGACATGACCCACCAACGCAAGACAGCAAAAGAAACTAGCAGGGGTTCCATTACATCGTGCTCGGCCTCAGCAGCACCTGAACAAATTAAATTGCCATAAAGTATGTTATATGCCTATCTAGATTACATGTTCTACCACACCTAAATTCAAAATAATTACTAATAAATGTATATTTTTATAGTTTATCTAATCGCGAAAGAAATGTTCTCTAAACAAACCACATACTAATGTAATGACAAAGGTACTTAATTTTAGATTATATTAAAACTTTTGACAATAATTTGTTAGTTGTTACCTTAGAAAGATTTATACATTTTGACTAAAATAATATGGCATAATAGTACCGGTAGTTTAAATGTAAACACTCTATTATTTTTTTAAAACTAATACTAATACACATGTAATTATTTGGTAGTTAAAATTCAATATTTGAAGTTGTTGTGTGCTCGATGGGACAACATTTTATGTCACTATAGTGACTAAGAGTGTAGTCTAGGACCTAAAATACAGTTTTAACAGACTCAAATTTTAGTAAAATAGAGAAGGAAAATTTTAAAGAAAAGATACAATAGGCACAGTTTGAACTTAACACGTGGATAAAAAATTTACAGCAACTAATAATAAAATCAAAAGTTTGAAAGCCACAATATTGATTCTTGATTTCGCAAATGAGATGCCAACAATGGGATATGATATAACATAAGCTAGTGTTTGTTTTTTAAAATGAATAAGGCTGGAGAGCTGCTGATTATATTGATAAAGAAGAAGCCCCAGATTGGATATAACAGAATAACAACAACAACAGGCGTAACAACTACAAACGTCTATGACAACTCTACCAACAACAATAGTAGCAACAAAAACAAACGACTACCAACAACAACCCACTTGCAACATGAGCAAACAAACAAACCGTAGTGAAGACAAACACCTAAAGAAAGGACAAAGAAACCTCTGTGCCACCATGTCCCAGAAGGCATGACCTTTTAAATCCATTAGTGGCTTGAGGAGATCAGACGACAACAATTTCTTTAGACGTTTTGCGTAGATTTGTACTACATCCTTATTGAGCTCTCCATCATTTCCAACTATACCCAAATCTTTCAACACACCACGCTGTGCAAGACTGGCACTTCGATGAAGTGAAGATCTATCATAGGACTTACGTCGACATCTTTTTCTTGTGCTCAATGGTGAAGCGGGGATGCATAGAAGGACATGCAAGGTCCTTGTCCTTCCTAGGTGTGGCAGCTGGAGGAGACGTTGCCTCTATTGGTGGATCTTCATATGTCACCATGGGCTCTTCTGTGTTAACCTCGACTGCAGAATATGTGCGCAATCTTCAATGGTTACAAGGAAGATGGGGTCCTTAACTGTCACTTGTGTGTATTTGAGATCTCCTCATCATCAAATGCATCCTCAACCAAAACAACATCCTCAATATAGGTGATGGCCTGTAGTAACGTCTGATCTATCATCTGAACAGAGGAAGTCCTTGAGGTCACCACGATGGCATGCTACATTGGTATCTTTTAGTGAAACTCTGTGCCAAACGCCTTTGTGGGCACCTCTGTGGTCAACTCGTTCAGGACGGAGTCAACAATTTCAGCACACATGTCCTTATGCAGCAAGTAGTCAGGAGGCATACAAGCTGCTGCAAGAGATGCAAGGATCGACGACATTGGAGAGTGTCGAACCGGAGAACAGGGGCCAAAGATCAAGATGAGTCACATCAGGAACAGAAGAAAGCTCTACACGTTGCTGACCACACTCCAAATGGAGCTAGACTTTTTGATATGTTGTTTACTACAAACTATGTCTCATCTCTTTTTTTTGAGAAAATAGGAGGGGTTCAGGGAACCCCTACTGAAAGTTTATTAAAAGGTAACCAAGCAAGTTACAGGGAAACACAAGGAGAACCAAAAAGAGTACAAAGAGGGAGGTGAGCAATTCAGGAGACAAAAAAAGAAACAAAGAAAATAAGAGCGATTACAGAAGATGATCTAGCCATAGCTCAATTGCAGGGAAATATTTCTTCTTGGCTCTCCAAAGGAGTAGACCAAACAGGTGCTTGAAATAATCTGAACAACGTTGAATGGTTGCAGGGATTCCTCTGAAAATTTTATCATTCCTAACCAACCAAATACTCCAGCACATGATGATTAGAATTTCCATGAAGAAGCTAACATTCAGTTGCATTTTGAAGCTTTCAAATATCTGCAAAGGATCCAGGGATGGATTGATTGTGAGGCCAAGAGTAGCCCAGCAAGCTTTGGCCATCTCACACTCCATGAAAAGATGCTGAACAGTTTCTTCAGAATTTTGTGTGCAGAGTACACAGCTATATGAAGGAAGCTGCATATGCTTTCTCCTCAGAATGTTGCGAGTGCTAAGTCTGTCATGGGTGAGCAACCAAAAGAAGACCTTGTGATATGCTGACAAGAAGATCTCCATATCCACCTATAAACCGGATGTGATAGACTCCTTCCTCTGAGCTGACAGTAGGCCTTCTTGGAAGTAAAAATTGAACTGCCCCAGATATAATTCCAAGTATCAGTGCCATTAGACAAATGAGTAGTCTGCAATGTGTTCTCAAGCAGCTGGAACTGAGCAAAAGCTTCTGTAGATAGAGGGAGGTTGAACAGGTTGGAGATACTGCTGACAGAAGTTGTGCATTTCAGGGAGAGAAGAGGCTTCTTAACAAAGGAGAACAACTCAGGAAAAGCTAAACTCAATGGTTGACCCATCCAACAGTCAGACCAGAGTAGACACGAAGCACCATCAACCACAGAAACTGAAGCCATTCCTTTGAATTTGTCTAGTAATTTCAAAATATCTTTCCATCAGAAGGAGACTTTCTTTACATGACTTGGGAGCTTGTCATTTTTATAATATTTTTCCCAAATAAGATGAACCCAGGGGATATCAGCTCTATTGTAGAACTTATGAAAAAAAATTTAGGAGTAGTGCCTCATTTTGGGTTTTGAGGTCCAATACTCCTAAACCTCCCTCTTCTTTAGACTTGGTTACCAAGGTCCAAGCAGCCTTGGCATTGATTCTATTATTGTCTTCACACCCTCTCCAGAGATAGTGTTTTCTGTATTTGTCAACTTGCTCTCTAATGGTAGAGTGAATATGAAAAGTGCTCATGAAGAACATTGGAAGGGATGTGAAAACAGAATTGGTCATCTGGAGTTTACCAGCTTGTGAGAGGAAGATAGAGGTGCTGACCAGCCTGTTCTCACATCTATTCCCCAGAGGTAGGAAGTCCTCTACCTTTGGTTTGGTTGTCCCCAGTGGAAGCCCCAGATAAGTGAATGGAAGACTCCCAGTGGAGCATCCAAAGGTAGCAACAAGATGTTGGAGTCCCTCATTAGTCATATTGATTGGCACCATCATTGACTTAGAGAAGTTTACTTTTAAACCAGTAGACTCAGCAAAAGAGTTTAGAAGAGCTTTCAACACAAACAGCTGCCTAGCACATCCTTCATAATTATGAGGGTGTCATCAGCATATTGAAGGATTGGAAAATCATTGGTGTATTGAATAGGGATTGGAAGAGTAAGGAATCCTATGTCCTTTGCCTTATTGATGATTAACTGTAAGAGATCTGCAGCTAGTACAAAAAGCAAAGGAGAAAGAGGGTCACCCTGTCTAACACCTCTTCTGCAGTGGAAAACCTTCCCAGGGGTCCCATTCAAAAGAACTGCAGAAGTGCCAGAGTTAAATATGAGACTCATCCAAGTTAGCCATTTGTCCCCAAAGCCCTTCTTTTTCATGATCTGTAGCATGGCCCCATGTTCAATCCTGTCAAAGGCTTTCTCAAAATCTAACTTTAAAATAATAATCTCCTTTCTTGAGGAGTGGCAGAGATGCAGATACTCAAAAGACCAGGCCAAACAGTCCTAGATAGATCTAGATTTGATAAAACCATATTGGTTAGTATGGACCAATTTAGTGATCAAGGGCTGAAGTCTATTTGCAAGAAGCTTGGTGATAATCTTGATTGATGAGTTCAGAAGAGAAATGGGTCTGTATTCACTGATTCTTGTTGGTCCATCCTCCTTTGGAATTAATGTTATATAAGAACCATTAATGCTCTACAAGCACACTTCCTCTGAATAGAAGGCTGAACACATATTATAAAAGCCATGCTTGATCAGAAACCAACACCTTTTTAAAAACTCATTGTTGAAAACCATCAGGCCCAGGGGATTTGTCCAGAGGCAAGTGCCTGATTACATCATCAATTTCCTGGTTACTAAAAGGAACCTCCAAAGAAATCAAATCATGAGGCTGGCCAAAGAGAGAGTCCAGGTCAAACAAAATGCTCTGAAAGTTTGAGGAGCCTAGCCTTTCTTTGAAATCAGACCAGATGAGCTCAGCCTTTGAATTATGGTCAAAAATGGGATCACCAGAAGGTCCAATCAGAGAAGTGATCCAATTTCTCCTATGTCTAACAGTTGCAATTGAATGAAAAAATTTCAAATTTTCATCCCCAACTTGACCCATTTAATTGTACCTCTTTGTCTCCAGTAGACCATTTGCTGGATGAAGGGGAATGATTTGATTCAATTCAAGAATGT